>CM040395.1:21376093-21521330 GCA_022702515.1 Ilyophis sp. 1 JC-2022 | reverse complement strand
ATCTGTTCCCAGATCATCCCACTTCTGACACCATTGTGGCGAGCCATGGAGTCGGAGTCAGGTATTCTTGGTTGGAAATAGTTTATTGAGTAAGAGCACAATCTCTTGTTGTTTCTTCTCCAGTTAACAGTTAGAATAGACCACGCGTGCTGGATCGCAGCCAGCTTTATAGCCCCTCTATGCAAATGAGCATGCTTAACAAAGGCGACCCTTGATAGGTGCCCTGCAGCTCACCCCAACCAATCACACGTAATCCCCTCAGTCATACGTCAACAACGAACGGTCTCTAGCGCGGACCTGTTTGAACTCATGCTGCCACATTCAAAGGCCAACTGCCAATGCCACGGCACACGTCATTACATTTTAACACAACAGTTGACATGCACAACGATCCCCGTCACTTGCAATCGCCCCGGATCGCCACAATATTTTAACGCGTTCTACCTATGTGACGAGGGGCCCTATTTTACACCCGGCGCTAAGCGGCGCTAACCCAAACGCAAGTGTCTTTGCTATCTTACACCCAGCGCATGGTTCATTATAACGCCTTGTGTTCACGTCATTTAAATACCATGTATTCTTGCGCCCATTACAAGTGAACTGGGCGTGTTGGTCTTAAGGTGAGGAGTGGCCAGGATTATTTTTGGCGTATTGCTATCTTGAGGCAGCAGAAAGCGCTTGCGCTTAAACCACCACAAACCTGGTCATGTCGCAGTTGTTTACATGTTATTTTAACGGTGCATATAAGTGTGTCTACATAGGCGTTTGCACAACGCGCGTACACCCTCCTGTATGTTACACACAGGGGCGCGCACAAGCATGACTAAAAATATCAAGATTACAATGTGAAATATTATTATTGTGTAGGCTATATAAAAAATGCATAATAATAAAAGGATCCATAGGTCAAAAACCACATGGCTACCTGTCCCTTAGCGAAGGGGAATGCCAAATTAAATTGCTTTCAGCCCACTTAATCAACATCCAGGCGATGTGCGATGGTACATGTAAGGTTACACGTATAGACTATTCGCAATTCACCTGTTATTCCATAACTGAACAAAACGATGTTAAAGAGAATATATTTTAAAGAGAACTATATGCGACTAATTAGAAACGAAAACAAATGTGCAGCACGTTACACAATTAATTCACAATTAATTGTAATGCCATTCTCTACATGTGCGCTGCATGTTATCTGTTTCCCCTGCTGTAAGTCGCACGTTTAACGGTCTTCCTGGGAAAGTGGATTGTTTTAAAACGTTACGCTACGAGTAAAACAGGTTGGTCACATTTCCATTAGCAGGACATAATAAAACAAGGGGAAATATGCGTGAACATATGAGTTGCCAACCTATTGAATTTAGTGTCATCATTAAGACAAAATAACGGTATTTATGTTATTAAGCAATATTAGCCTATGTAGACACTTATATGCGCCGTTAAAATAACATGTAAACAACTGCGACATGACTTTAGACCAGATTTGTGGTGGTTTAAGCGCAAGCGCTTTCTGCTGCCTTAAAATAGCAATACGGCAAAAATAATCCTGGCCACTCCTCATTTTAAGACCAACGCGCCCAGTTCACTTGTAATGGGCGCAAGAATACATGGTATTTACACGACGTTAACGCAAGGCGTTATAATGAACCATGCGCCGGGTGTAAGATAGCAAAGGCACTTGCGTTTGGGTTAGCGCCGGGTGTAAGATAGGGACCCAAGTCTTTCGGCCTGCACATCCATGTAGAAAACAGGTTACTTGTCATTTAGTTGCAACAGTAGGTTCTGCCACAAGCTCACTCACCCTAGAATTTTATCGGAATTCCTACTGGTTTGCGCATTAACTTAGCCATTCCAAGTTAAATAGAAGGACATCATCATTTGATCTATCCATTGCCAGATCATGGCAAAGTCTAAAGTTTGCTTAAAATAAAATATGCTACATCAAAATCACTCTCTGTGGTTGTGTGAGCCATGGTAGAGATAAAGATGGTGATTACAGTGAACTGATGAAGGTGGTGGCGATTGGAATTGCAGTGGATCAAATTGATTAAACTACATCGTGAATAAATGTCAAGGTGATCAAATACACTGATAAAATTACTTGGAAATAATCAGGGGATTATTTAATTTAATAGAATCATTTCAATATTTAATTTAATTGCATTTTATGCAACATTTAGTTTGATTGAATTAAATTTGATTCAACATTTAATTTGATTGCAATTTAATAAAATCATTTATTTTGTCATTTTTGTTACTTTGGCCACTCTTCTCAGCTAAAAGTGTGTGTGTGTGTGTGTGTGCCTGTTTTTTCTAGGCTATTCAAGAGGTAGGCTTATAGTAGATCACAAAAGTTCACAGTGATGTCACAATATTACATGATAGCCTACATATCATCAATAGCCTATTTTTTGTCGGCCAAAGCCAGTTGCATTATGCAGGTGTAGCTTACAAGATAGAATTGCGCATAGTGTGGGAGACGCGTGTTTTTGACCTGCAACAGCATCCCGCATTTGTGTTTGTGTCTCCTCTGCTTATAAGTGTTTCGGTTTGGAACCACTGTCAAGTGTAAGAGATGGTTAACTTTAGTAAATGTATTTTCCACAGTGCCTCGTATTTTAGCATCGTCCGTCCCCTTGCCTTGAGTGCAGTGCGCAGGAGAGACAAAACTTTGTAATCTTAGGCCATGATTTGTATGAAGTATAGCCTAGTTTTGTCTAGTTCCCAGAAAGGTTAAATGAAGCGTTTATCAAATAATGTCTGTAGCATAGCAGTGTACTAAAGCCTGATAATTATTGGAAAAGAGACGGATAGCTGTTGGGTGCCTATTCTCTTGTTCTTGTGCCCGTCGTGGTCCGTGTGAAGCAGAAATGCTCTGCGATGCCTTTAGGTGTCTGCTGCTGTAAAATGAGCTTTAGGCATCCAAAGAAAAACTTGTGTACATTAATGATAGCAAGGCCAAATCAGCTTGTTAACGTGTAAAGAAAATCATCAATTGTCTCACCCCTAATGGATGTGGATAGTTGTGAAAATGGACAAAAATAATCAGACGTTGCTCACCAAGAGCTGGGACTCCCATCTTTCCAAACGCTGAATGCACCCTCCTTGTTACGGTACGCCAACTGCTGAGTGTACCCTGAAAAGAAAGAGGGAAGGAGAAAGTATTTCAACACCACCGACAATTTACTCATATTTTGTGAAGAAGATACAGTAACTAAATACATAATCTTGAAAAGAGTACGGTTAAAAAATTTTTTTTAAACAATTTACAAAAGTAATTAGATACTAGGATCTTACACATTGCAATTTGTATCTGAACAAAAACAAAAACGTCTTTGACGTTAAAAAAAAAAGCCAAGTTACTCACGCATAGCCTACAGAGCGCTGTATATAAGTCCTTAATTCCAACGTGCAAAAACTAGGCCTGTCTTTAAAAGTATTGATATCAAAATGTGGCCAAGTTACAACTAACAATATTGCCTTTCGCAGCTCACACTAAATAAACTGGCTCTATTCCAAAGCAATGCTATCCAAACTTTCCTAAATTATTTAATACAACTTGGCCCTGTGTTTCTTCATCTTAGCATGTGAAGAAATTGTGCCTCATGGAACAACATATGATTTCAATGAATGTTTTAAACAGTTGATGAATAATTACATTCCAGAAAGAATATGGTTGTACTTTCTTGGCAAGTTTACTTTAGAAAACGTGCAGGTTTTAATATGTTAACTGCTGCTACAGATTTCTTTACAGTTCACAAACAGACATTTATATCAAGAAGCATCATGTACAATAGAGAAAGGGGGGATGCATAAATAAATGCAGATTAAAATGAGTCATATTTTTACCTAGGAAATAGTATACATATAGCATTTTTACAAACGTATCCATGGGACGATATGAAACTTTCATGTCACGATTATCCTGGCCAAAATAATTGCGATTCACGATATTATCCCGATAATAATCAAAATATGTTTAAAACTCTTAAAATGGCACTTTTACCATTTCGCTGTAGTACAAGTGAAATACAAGTGAAATATTGAACAGTTAATATTGGAAACGTCTTTTGCCTTTGCAATTAAAATACGTTTGTTAATGTGAAAATAACAGCATAATAAATTAGAAGTATTTAACAGTTGCAAATTGTTGAAAATAAACTTGTTCCCTATTGGGCTCGAACCCCAAATCCTCTGTGCGAGAGCCAGCAACTCTAACCAGTTGGCCACAGCAGCTTCATGGAAAACACCAAGCCATATAGCGGTTTTATCTGATGTGTCCACTTAGTTTGAAGCATTTTTATTTGGCGATAAGCTTGGGAGAGCAGGTATGCGATGTTGTTATCCAATGGGGAGAATGATTCATTGAGGGTACGGAGGCAGGCAGGTAGTGAGGGTCTCTGGTTAGGCAGGAAAATTGGAAATAAGAAGAAGCAGAAGGAGAAAATCTGCAAAATAACCCAAGTTTGGGGCTTTATTGCGTGGATGTGTGAAGTTGTATCTGAATGCTGTGTGGTTACATGAGGTCAGAACATACAGAAGTTAATGTTTTTAAGGGCTGAGAGTCTGTGGTCACTTCTGTAGGAAATCCTGAAAAGTGTCTATCGGTGCTGTATAGGTATGGGGCATGCCCTGCCAAGCCATAATTTGACTCTTACACAATGTACATGTATTGGATATAATTGACACATATTCAAGATGTTTTATTTACAGGGTCTTCATGTATTTAATATATTTTATACATGCTCTTTCGGGAATCTGCAGTTTCTTACCCATTCTGATGAATTTGATGGCTTCAGCCCGACGTTCTGGCCCGATTTGATCCCACTGACCGGTTTTGTCCAGGTAGAGTGTGGCGATGACGGGTCCTGTCATGCCGATCATGTTCTGCTCACCGCAGCCTGTGGGCTGGTTTATGAGACTGCCCATAGGTTTCCCACTGATGGCTCCCTGAATCGTCTGGCTCAGCAGCTTCCCTGAGCAAAGTAGAGGGCGTAGTAAGGGCTAAGCTGACGCCATACACTAGTAGTTACATTCATATTGACAATGTCCTGAAAAGCCAACTATTTCCATAACAATCCAGGAAGGAAAAAATACCGAGATATGCTTTTTTAAAGAAGGAAAGGTGACAACTCATTACCTTCCACACTGAAGTAGGTATTCGCACGTGAGCCCGGCACCTGGAACTCCAGCCTCTCATGTACAATATTCTCTCTCTGAACGCCACCTGAAGGGGCAGTTGCACACGCCAAGCCATGCTCAAGCAACGTTTAAAAGCACGCAATTTGAGATTTACAGGTAGGTCAGTTGGAATTGGATTAATTGTTAGGAGTGGTGTATAAAAATAAAAAAAAGTGATAAATAACGATGATAAAATATAATAAGCTACACTCCCCAATAAATGATTTTTGTGAACAATCCCAATCATTCTTCTCACCCAGAAATTCTGAACTGTGTTCTACAGCCTAGTGGCTGAATTTCTGTGCTCAGAGTATGGTCAGAAACTTACCATGCACCGATGGATTCAGGACCACCTTCTTACCCTCCTTTTTGATCGTCCGGCCTTCAGCCTGTGAGACATGATGAGAATAAACAAATTAAGCAGCATCTGGTGAGCCTCTGGGAAGCCTTCTTATGTTTTGCGAGATTTTAAAAAACAAAAAGGAATATTATAAGGCAGCATACTTGCAGAAATCAGTTTATTTATAACAAACCCAGTTGATTGTAGCATATTAAAAAAAAAATTCTATTTAAAAACAACACTAGCCAGAATGTGGACATCTTTTTAATAATATGTAATACCATGTTGTTATGCCTTCAAATCATACCACTTTAAACTGTTTTCAGTTTTTGTTAACACTTTTTAGTTCTAACTGATGCGTTCAATACTGTAATGATGAAATGTCATATTCCAGGCAGATATATGCATGTGGTCTAAAAAGTTATAGCCAATAAGCAATGTGGTATGAAAGCTGTTCACCTGTTTGCATAGGAGATTTTATGGTGAAAACATTGCCTTAGTTGTCTCAAGAGTGAATTTTCAGGGAGCACAAATTAGGCTGGTCTCAATTAAGGACACATTATTTTAAAGCTTCATAGTGCAAATAAAATGCCCATTTTGAATGTTTTGACCATTGACCATGTGACTGCCTTAGTTTGAGTATGCATATATATATATATTTTCCTATTGAACTCTATGGAAAAAGTCAGGAGAAAAAAACCCTTCAAGTTATCCATCCATATCTACTGTATTTCTGACAGCAGAGTGATGGTTTAAGTCAGACCCTTGATGACTTAGAGCCATTTAGCCAACCATGTGTTCCATACTGTTCCAGTGTAATTTACAGCTAAATCTTCTAGTCCCACCCCCAAATTCCCATAGAGATCCATTCAAATGCAGAGACGTTATAGTATCACTTGTAAGAATACCAGAAAATAAGATATCAAGAGTTTCTTGATGTTGTTGGGTCACAGACATCAGGAAGTCATGGCATGCAAAGGATATGCGACCAAATATTAAAAATGATTACTTTATTTTATATATAAATGCAGGGGTGCCAATAATTGTGGCACATGTGATTTTGTTAAGAAATAATTATTTCTTGATGAGATTTTTTTTTCTTATAATAAATTTACTTCAATTAAAGGTTGGATTTTTCTCATTTTTTCAGTGTGAGATTAAACGCACTCACCAAACGGTGAATTTTTTATAACCCTTTTTACTCATCTTTACCAGGGGTGCCAATAATAGTGGAGGGCACTGCATATACTGTGTATATGTACACACACATGGGTGCAGGTAGAAAACATTAGTTGATATGGCATGGACTGAGGGACATATCATATATGACTAATATAATATTAATAGCTATTATTAGCTATTAATAGCTCTTGAACGCGCTGCCCTTAACCAACTGTCTGTTTTTCTCCACCGGAACAACCTGCTCGACCCTCATCAGTCTGGTTTCAGAACCAGGCACTCAACTGAAACTGCACTCCTGGCTGTGACCGAAGCACTCGCCACTGGTAGAGCCTCCTCCTTCTCCTCTGTCCTGATTCTCCTTGACCTGTCTGCAGCGTTTGTTACGGTCAACCATAAACTCCTGATCTCCACACTGGCTGAGATGGGCATCTCTGGAACTGCTCTCTCTTGGTTTACATCTTATCTCACAGATAGATCCTACCAAGTCTCCTGGAAGGGCTCTATCTCTGCACCTCATCCTCTTTCTACAGGAGTCCCGCAGGGATCTGTACTGGGTCCTCTGCTGTTCTCTATTTACACTAAGTCTCTTGGTTTGGTCATTAATTCACATGGCTTCTCTTACCATTGTTATGCTGATGACACTCAACTCTTCCTCTCTTTCCCTCCCTCTACCCCACAGATTAAAGAGAGGATATCTACTTGCCTGGCTGACATCACTGAGTGGATGTCTAGCCATCACCTGAAGCTCAACCTCGACAAGACTGAGCTGCTCTTCATGCCATACAAAACCTCCCCGCTTCTAGACCTGTCCATCACCGTCGACGGAACTATGGTGACCACCTCCCGCTCTGCAAGAAACCTGGGGGTGGTCCTGTACGACCAGCTGGACTTCAGAGAGCACATCAGGGCAACGACACGGTCCTGCAGGTTCCTCCTGTACAACATCAGGAAGATTTGGCCGTACCTGACCACCTACTCCGCCCAGCTCCTTGTCCAGACCATGGTCACCTCAAGTCTGGACTACTGCAACTCCCTTCTCGCAAGCCTGCCAGCCTGCGCCATTCTGCCCCTACAACTGGTCCAGAACGCGGCTGCTCGGCTTGTGTTCAACCTTCCGAAGTTCACACACATTACTCCCCCTGCTGAGGTCAGTCCACTGGCTGCCAGCCGTGGCCAGGATCAGGTTCAAAGTTCTGACCCTGGCCTACACTGCAGCCAAAAGGTCAGGCCCCTCCTACCTACAGGACTTAATCCAGCACTACGCCCCTGCTCGACCACTACGCTCTGCTGCTGCAGGGCGACTTGCACTTCCCTCCCTCTGTGTTAACAGCTCTCGCTCGTCCCGACTGCGGAGCTTCTCCACTCTAGCTCCCCAGTGGTGGAATGAACTCCCCACCCCGTTGCGCTCAGCTGAAACACTGTCTGTTTTCCGTCGTGATCTGAAAACACCACCTTGAATAACTACATATATAGGACCAATTATATAGTATGTACTTTCTGTTTATTTTATATTATTTTTTTTGCTATTTTATAGCTTAGAATGTATAGCCGACTGTATTCTGTTGATTACTAGCGATAGCTCCTACGTTGTGAGAAAGTTGTGCTTTGTTGGATTTGCTTTGTAGTTGTGTCAATGACCTTCAATATGCACTTACTTTAAGTCGCTTTGGATAAAAGAGTCTACCAAATAACTGTAATGTAATGAAAGTATAGATTATAGAAGAGTCAAGATGCCCTAGTAAAATTTGACAAATAAATACCTCATCATATTCTATTAACCTGAATGTTTTTGAACAGTCGGAATTATACACAACATCTCCCCTTTAAAGCAAGATTATGACATTAGTGTTACAGAGCAAATCAGACACATGAAAAATTTGCCTAAACTGAATCTATGGGTCAGAAATTGGATTCATCTGGCAGCTGAGCTGCTTTTTTACTTGGCTACTGAGGGGGTCCTCTATAAGTGATGTAGGATAATGGGTTGAGTGTGTTGCACGATGGGTGGAGGCTCAGGGCATATCGGAGTAGAATAAAGGGCGGAGGTGAGGAAAAGATAAGCAGAGTGAAAAGTGAGCGAACAGTGAGTGAAAGTGACATTGAGGGATGAGGGTGATTTGAGTTCACTGACCACCACGTGAAGGTCCCTCTTGACACCGTCCGATTGGCTGGAGTCGTAAACGGAGGCTTTAACCTCAATGGAGTGCATACCCGTGGCCATCGGGATAATGACAAATGGGACAGCGCGTGAGGACGAGGGGTCCATTTCCAGCACTGGCATGCGATACTTCCCCTTCTTGCTGGCTGCGCTGCACACCTCCTCCGTTTCCATCAGCTCCACTCGAACCTGCAGGAGGCAGGGGAATGCATGACTCCTGTGCTTAGTGCGCATCCTCCCCCAGATAGCAGGACTAAAGCAAAGCGCTAAAGGCTGACCTTTATTGTGTAGTCATTGTAGTTGTGAAGCACGGCCTTAATCTCCAACTGCTCGTTACGCACTGCAGCGTAGGGCAGCTTCAGGTCGATGAAGAAAGATTTCATCACCTTTATCTCAAAGGGATCTGCCACACAGATTCCTGCAGAGATAATCACACTGGGATATAACGGTATTCAACATATAGATTTTTTTCCCCGTAGCTCATTCACATGCGAAATTATCTATTGAGATTGTTTACATGTGCATATTCGATGCATGAAAAGTGGAGACCAGTCATTAAACTGCAACTAAAGACCCCACACAATGGAAATGTACCTCTTAAGTGATTAAATGGTTAGCTATAGTTTAATTACTTCAAGGACATGATGAAGAACAAAAAATATATATACAGTATATACAGTGCCCTCCATTATTATTGGCACCCCTGGTAAAGATGAGTAAAAAGGGTTATAAAAGATTAACCGTTTGGTGAATTAACTTAATCTCACACTGAAAAAATGAGAAAAATCCAACCTTTAATTGAAGTAAATTTATTATGAGAAAAAAAAATTCCTCATCAAGAAATAATTATTTTTAAGAAGACCATGTGTGCCAAAATTATTGGCACCCCTGCATTTATACTGTATATAGAATGAAGTAATAATTTTAAATATTTGGTCATATATCCTTTGCATGCCATGACTTCCTGAGGGGTGTACTACAAAGCGAGATTAAGGGGATACCGAGCTAAATTTTGAGCAGTTGTGGCTGTCCAGCAATTTGTACACAGCTATCCTATTATTGCGGTAATGGTAGCGTTAATAGAAAAACAAAACTGCATTCCGGATACTAGGCAAATATTTATTACAGATGTTCACATTACATACGACTGTTATCATGCCATTCAGAAACATCGAGATTCTCTCAGGGTGGACTGCATTTTCTGCAGCTCTGGCAGCGGCAGCAGCAACAGGGGGTGGCTCAAACATATAAGGCCGCAATGGAGCGGCCTTATATGTACTATCCCTGGTACTCTACTCACCCTCCCTGTCCTTCTGCCCCACAATATGTCATCCATTCTGGCTCACACATTAGCTTTGTTTTCAGCACTGCTATCCAGAAGCTAACTAGCTAGCCACCGTGACTGCCCGCCAAAAAAGTCCTGCCCCAACATCCGGTTTCACGCAGAAGCCTTCTGAAAAGCAATAGAAAAACGCGATCTGACTTCCGTTGTGTGGGGTCTTTAAAGTGTGTGATGAGGTGGGTCCCCGGTCCAATATGTATAAGTACTTGTGAAGGTCAGTTTATTATTTGAGTTGACTGTATTTAAAATGATTTCTGTTTTAATTTAACCTGAACCAAGTGGTTAAACTGGCAGACCCAAGAAAAAACGATATATTTGGGACAGACGGGCAGAGGGACAATACCGTGAGTTTTGGACAGGCTGATAGCAGTGATTTCCCAGGTGGTGATTGAGTCCTTCAAGAAACTGTTCTTTATGGTTGACACGGATTTGCTGGAGTACGAGACAACAATTGCAGATAGTTATACCCAACTGTCCATTCAGCTACTAACTGCCAAACACAATGAAAATGAAAGATAAATAAGAGTAGTCCTGTGTTGCTGCACATTTTCAAAATGGAGAAATAATCTATATTTAAGTTAATTTCAAGATCTGTTTTGCCTAATAACTAACATTTTAGCCAGACAACAGGGTAACAATGAGCAGTGTTCCACAGAGAGCTCTTACCATCCTTCTTTGCCTGCAGGACACCCTAGCAGCGTCATCTCCTCCCACAGCCAACTCTCGGGGAACTGTGTGCGGGACACGATGTCACTGGCGCTGAGGTAGTATCCGTCATCTTCACCTAAATATGGGCAGATCGCAGACTAAGTTATAATCAGCTGAGGTCTGGGACAAACTCTGTCCTTTGACATGGGAACCAGCTATTGCAGTTTAACCAGATCCCAATCAGTAACTTCTCATGGTGCTCTCTCTGTCATTAGTATGCCTGTCTATATAGAGTGTTATTGCATTTGACATCCAATTGTGATGGCCATAATGGAAAGAGATGATCCTCTAAAACTGATAGGCATTCTGTAACACTGTCCCATGCTCCAACTTGCAGAATTTGGCCTTAGAATGATGGAAGATCTTACTGCGAGCAAGTAGCAAGTGTTCGGCCTTGGCTTCCTGGGTTTTCTTTTCTACCACTGTACAGCACTGCATAAACGCTTCGACGCACTCGTGGCCATCAACGATGTAATGTGAGCGTCTCTCGCACGTGAACCCCATTAGGTTCTCCACCATGCCGTCCATACAGCACTGCCTCTCCAGACCAGTGTAATTTGCAGCTGCAACACAGGGTATCAGATTCATCACAGGGTTCCAAGGCACTGCCGTTCCAGAAACTCAACAAAAGGCAACAATTCCAACACAGGGATAGTGACGCAAAACAAACCCCAACTCGGCATCAAACCAACCTGTATGTCCCAGGCATGGACAATTAATATTGAGACACAATTTTGCCAGTAGCAAGAAAAATAGAAACAAAAGGAAGTAACAGTTTGAGAAACATTTCTAGAATAAGATATAATGCACAAGGTGCTTTTGGTTTTTAGAAATAGTTTGTTTTTTAACATAATAAATAGCTTTTTGACACATATAGTAGATACAGAGGCTCTTACCCAGTGTGCTTTTCAAGTCTATCAATGTGAGTGAACGCCGTCTGCGACTCTTAGGCGGGGGGGGACAGTCTGGTTCTGGACACAGAAAAGGCAGTTTATTTTATATGTCAGAAAATGATCTCCACCTATTCAGTGAAACCTCATTCACACACACACGCACACACGCTAGAAAAATTATTTACCACAAAAAAAAGACAATTAACACATTTGCAGACACACCCTTGTACCATACACATATAAAACAGTGTTCCTAATATGCATTTGCGCAATTGAAACATTGTACCTGATCTGGACGAGGTCCCACCAGCGCTGGATTCAAACGCCAGTCCGGCATCGTAGAAAACTCCCATGCTATTAGCACCACTGCCGGGTGTACAGCCAATATCATGCTTTTTAACAATGTCCCAGATCTACATGTGAAAAGGCTCAAATCAGTCAAGAGGAGCAGACATACACAGTACATGCCCAAAGGCCACTATTACAAGGTACGCAACATTTTTACAAAAAAGGGAAACAGAAAAGTTTAACAAATTTTCCTCCCTTACCTTATTTTGTGTCAGCCTGTGCTTATTGTTCAGGACATAGACTCCCTTGTCCACGGCCACCAGGCCCACCTTTGCCTCAGGGTCACCAGTGATGGTTAAGCTGAAGGCCTTCCTTGGCTCATAAACATCCTTTTCTCTAGTGGCGGTGACTTCAAGCTGTAGGCATAGACAGAATACAACTCTGACTCTGCATGGCTTTAACCCACCTGTAACTTGGCATGACTCACACAGGAGGACAAGACAGGTACAATCACAATTTTAACAGTACGATTGGCGCTTAAATTTTGTGATTCTGTCTGGCATACCATTCCCATGCAGGTGTCCTTTATGTCCACCCAGACGGAGTCCGACACCACTTCTGTGACCGCACCGTAGCTCACATGGTAGTACGCCACAAATCGGAAGGAGGGGACCATCTCTTTGGTCACTGTCATTGATAAGGTCACCACTGACTGTCCTTTCGTTTTTTTAAATCTCTCTGCAACAACCAGCTGCCCTTTGTTAATTACCTGTTGAGGTACAAGCACAGACAGATAAAGACCAGGAGCTGATTGGGCAGATGAAGATAACAGATTGGTATAGGTACAGGTACCCAACGTTTGAAATGTGAATGGTGCACAGAGGTACAGGTAATAATGGATTGAATTTATATAGCAGTTTTCATCTCATGATCTGAAGGCCATTCACAGTGAAATGGGGAAACTCACTCAACCAACACCAACATGTAGCACGCACCTGGGTGATGCACAGACGCTAGCACTAGCACTATCACTCACTACACGTCAGCTGAGGTGGAGAGAGAGAGCAAATTACAGAGCCAATTAAAGACGGGAGGATGATTAGCTAGCCAGGTTATGACTTTTTCCAGGACATCAGGGAACTCCCCTACTCTGCAATAAGATCTGCCCCGGGATCTTTAATGACCAGTGAGTCAGAACCTCAATTTAACATCGCCGAAAGATGACAACGCTTCCTACAGCACAGTGTGTCTGCACAGGGGTGCTTTAGCCTGTTCAGTTCAGAGGCAAGACTGCCAACTTCTGGCTCACCAGCACTGACTTGGTTTTCACAGGAGGTCTCCCATCCCAGTACTGACCAAGCCCACACCTACTTAAAGCTGGAGTACGCAACTTTAGTTTCAAATTTAGTTTTTTAAAAGAAAGTGGCTCATGGCGTAAAGCAATTGAACAGATAGGCCGGGTCACATCGGTGTCGCGTAGCAATCAACAATGATATTGACCTTGTGCGTTCACATAAGGTCAGCTAGATTAAATGGTTGCATCGCCAGTGCCATTTCATGCAAAAAATAAAATAAAGAAAAGAATTGGATAAAGCTTGCTCAAAAACTAGTGTAAGCATAGGTGCTCATTTTAGAAGGTGGCGAGATGTTCAAAAGCGGACGTGGAGCTTGCTTTGTTTCTACTGGACTGTAAGGTCAAATGTTTCAACACTAATCTACTTGGACTTTCTGTTTGCTAGCCAATTGTAATTACCTACAATAAATAGTAGCTAGGTTGCTATTATTGATAACGTTACTTTATTTGGCGGCTAGTTCTGGGAAGAGGGAAATGTTTGCTAACGTTATCGGTCATAGGCCGTAGGCTAGATTGTGTTAGCTAGAACCGGCTACACGGCTATAACCATGCATGCCAGCTGTAATCAAATAACGCCTGGTTCAGACTAATGTTACACAAACTCAGTGTGATCTGTCTATCGTCCAGGAAGCGGCAAGTTTTATGATGCTTTGATGAACAAATTTGAGAGTGGGACAAACATACCTTGTAGCATAAGTTTATATATCCGGAGTCTTTATAAAATTGGCAAGCTATATAATTCAGCTAGCCATCACTGTCAGTTGTAGTGATTGAGTAAAACTGGTTCACTGTAAATTGACCCCTGTATTATTTTAATCCTTTTCTCCTTTCAGCTGTCGGAAAGGTTCTATTGTAAAACGTTCAACTTAGCCGAGTACCGGGTAACTAAGCTTGGGATAGAGGGTAACGTTAGCCTCGTTCTGTGCTTAGAACATATAAAAACCATCACTTCATTCCCGAATTCGGTGACTAAATGGCAAATGTTTCATTGCGTTACTGTTAAACTCTGCAACAACAGAAAAGATTCCGTCGTTTTATCTGGACTCATTTACAGTAACGTTAGCTATACCAGTCTAATCCTGCAATTGTATAAACAAACTCGGATGGGCGTTCACGATTAAGCAGCAGGGTGCTGGGTGTGTCTCTTTCTCTGTGGGCAGGGCTAAGGGGTGTTATGACTTTGAATTGTTTTGACAACAAATGCGACCGCTGAAAAAGTTGCGTACTCCAGCTTTAACTTCAGTCGAAAGCAGGGCGTGTGGTGATTTAGCTCCTCGCACCAGGTAAAGAGTACAGACAGTTATATAGTAGGTATATGAAGTGTGAAGAGTGCAGATGGGTACCTACCAGGTATGTGATGTGCTTGTCCTGACCCTGAAAACCTGGGCTTTCCCCAGCGTTTAGGTTGATTTGCATGTTGTCTCCAATTTTCAGTTCAGCTGCCGGGATGTTAATGTGCAAGTAGTTCTTTGAGTTCTGATGTGTCATGTATGGTAGGGCTATCATGCGTTCTTCAGCCTGCTGGTCATCAGTCAGAGCAGGAGCTTTGGTTTTTACCTGGAGACAAAGAGGCAAACCTGAAGCTAGAACATATAACAGCAGCACCAGAGCTTCCTTTTCACCCAGAAGGAAAAAGTATTGCTTTGTGTGCATAAGTAGTTACTTTTAAATGTTTTTGAGGGAACCAGCTAGACCACATTACTGTAGAGCAATTATATTCTCAGTGATTAGAAGTAATTGGATGGCAGCTAGTATAGTGTTGATTGTGCTGTAATCAACCGATAATAGTAAATTCCATAAGCAGCCAACACAGGAACAGTTCCACATACAAAAATCTTCAACAGTATCTCAGCAGTCAGCAATGCAGTTTTTTTCCCAATCAGTTTTCCTGAATAGTTATTTTTTCAGGAACCTACACTGGCCAGAGATGAGCCACAAACTGACTGCTGAGTGATTTCATAGTAGAGCTTACAGTGATTGGGAGATTGCGAAGTTCTCTTTCGGTGTTGATGGTAAGCTTGGCGATCCCATTTTGCTGTGTCCTACCGAAAACGTTCTCTGATCTCACCACCACTACATCAATGCCATCAGCAGGGGTGTCATCTGGGTTTGTGACATAGACCTATTACAGCAACATTGAAAATATAATAATTATTGCTTGGCTACCAGCTAGACACATACTGTATACAATAATGTATATCAGACAATGTATATTTTCTCATAAAATGTAAAATTGAAACGAAATATGCTGCCAGAAATACAGTAGATATGGATGGATAACTTTAAGGGTTTCTTCTCCTGACTTATTTTTCCATAGAGTTCAATAAGAACATTTGTCAGAAGAAACAACCCTTAAAGTGATCCATCCATATCTACTGCATATCTGGCAGCAGAGTGATTGTTTGAGGCTCGTTTGATACCTCAGACCCTTGATGAATTACAGCCATTTTACCAACCATGTACCAACATTCCATACTGTTCCAGCATAATTTACAGCTAAATCTAGTCCCACCCCCCAATTCCCATAGAGATCCATTCAAATGCAGAGACGTTAAAGTATCGCTTGTGAGAGTACCAAAAAATAAGATATCAAGAGTCTTTTGATGTTGTTCGGTCACAGACATCAGGAAGTCATGGCATGCAAAGGATATGCGACCAAATATTCAAAAGGATTACTTTATTGTACATATAAATGCAGGGGTGCCAATAATTGTGGTTTTGTTAAAAATAATTATTTCTTGATGAGGGATTTTTTTTTCTCATAATAAATTTACTTCAATTAAAGGTTGGATTTTTCTCATTTATTCAGTTTGACATTAAGCTAATTCACACAAATATATATTTATACCATGGCTTGAATAAATACTTGATTCTGATTGGTTGACAGCCGTGGTTTAAATGCTTGTATATGAACGGTCATCCGGGTCACAGGTTTGATCACCGTTCTATATTCATGCACTGCCTGGCCAGCTACACAACCTATGCCTATATATGGGAATTATGGCAACCTATTTGCTCCATAACCGGCTAATTCAAAGTCCAACACGTTCAGTAAAATAAGCTAAATGTAGCCGACCTACTTTCTTTCCCTCAGTTACTAACGTTATTGGACGGCAGATGGCTACTCCGCCTCATAGGCTACAAACAGTAACTTTAATTTAGGCAACTGCATAGCTGGCTACGATAAACTTTTGTTATTGTTTTTAAGATAATGCAAATGCAATGCATGGTTAGGTAACTATCATACAGTCAAGCCGGAAAGTCTGAATACCCCTTTCACCTTCTCCACGTTTTATTACATTACAGACATATTCTACAATAGATTGAGTTCATTTTTTGTCTCAAAATTCTACACAAAATAGCCCATAATGACAAAGTGAAAACATGTTTTTAGAAATGTTTGCAAATGTATTACAAACAAAAACTGAAATCTTTAAAAATTTACATAAGTATTCATACCCTTTGCTTTAACATATTTTCAAAGTATCATATTTAATATTTGGTTGCATATCCTTTGCATGCTGTTACTTTCTGAAGTCTGTGAACCATCAACATCAAAAGACTCTATAAGAGACATAAACCACCACTCCATGCCACAAGAATATATGGCACTCCAGGGTGGTTAATCATATATTATTGTATAGGCTATATACGGCATGTCATGGCTTATATCTTACTTATATATATATATATATATATATACACACACGTATATATACACAATATATACTCTTAATATGAAAATGAAAGCACAAGGTTTTCATGAATAGGGAAGAAAAACTTTTTCTTGGGCTTAACCATTTTTGAACGGAAAAGCACCAATGATAAAATAAATTTTTGTTTTAAATTATAACACATACCACAACTTGAAATGGCATTCCCGGTTTAAAATAGGTGGGGGTCTTCTTGAAGTGGATGGTGTAGGGTGAGGTCACTATCTGAATCCCCCTTCTCTCTGCCTCCACCATTTCACTGCCTGACAGAGGAAGTGCAGTATTCATACAGTTATAGTGCAGATATTGCACAGTCAGAATGGAGCAACAGTGCCGTTCACTTGGCAACAAATTATTGCTATTGGAAACTGCAACACATGGCAGAATGCTGAAGTGGTCCAGTCCACAGTTTCAGAAAGTGATTACAATATAAAGGACCACAAGACCCAAGATGAACATATGGTAGAGAAAGAGGGCTAGATGTGTACTAGACAAGACACTGGATCTCAATGATTTGTATTAAGAATTAATATTGAGTAAGGTCCTTACCACTGCCTGTCAGTACACTGACGGACACATACAGGGACTGCTTAATCAGCACTTTGATGTCTGGGAAGATCGTCTGGATTTGCTCTCTTGTTATTTTGGCCTCGCCCTTTCCTGAGACAACCTGAATTTTAAAAAAGAAACAAGTTACAAAAGCAGCCATGAAAGTGGGTCATTGGCGGGTTTGGGGGCGCTCATGTAAAGGATTTGCGGGTGAGACTGAAAAGTGGGGGTACTGACGTTCACTCTTTTCAGAGAGGCAGGGATACTCTTCTTCTCACCATCCTCTGTCAGCACACCAAAAACCACAAATGCCTTCCCTGTAACCTCCTTACCATACAGGTACCTGCAGAGAAAAACAAGAGAAGGTCTTCACTTTGCATGCAGGGCAATTACAGTAAACAGCTTTGTGATCCCAGCAACTGACACAGGATTGGTTGACTCAAAAACAACCGCCCGTCAACTATTTTGCGGAAAAGCACTTGAGTCGTTATGACAGAAAGCAGAATGATATCCAATTCCAAATGGTCATTGAAATCATTTGCCAGCTGAAAATGCTTATTGTCCTACCGGGCTGTTATTTCGACAGACAGCTCCTTATCATCAACATAGAAAAAGGATTTTTCTGGTGTCAGCTTGACCTCAAAACTTGGAAGCACTAGAGGAATCAAGAATAAAAATCATCAAATAGTCCTGGAGAGTTCTCCACATAAACTGTGATCAGCTATATTCAGTGAAAGCTGTCATCTCACCATATTCCTTGACCTCAAAGTCAGCAGTAAAGTTCTTTTTTGGGGTGTTCTGGAATCTGCACACCACCTTCCAAGTCCCCACACTGTGAACAGAGAGTTAGATAACATGGCAGCGGACATGGCGGTATGGAACCTCTTGGACTACATGGCACTATGGTACCCAGATTTGGGTGTCTCTTAAAACAAACCTGACGATCTCTGGGAGTTCGAACTGTCCTGATTTGACCCCATTGTCAGGTTGTACTGTATCTTTCTGAACTGTGATTCCATCTGGAGTCTGAAAAGGAAATAAGCAAAAGCTCATTTTCTGGTAACTAATACAATTTCATAACATAAATCGTGTCATCAAGAGGGCTTGTCGGACAGCAAAAAACTAAAGCCTTACCATTATTTCTACAGAAACAGCACTTGTCATTGGCTCCAGACCAGGGTTCAAGGCAAAAACCCTGTAAAGGACTAAACATAAACTCAACTGATTAATCAACAGAGTATTAAGATTTATATGGCAGTATACATATGTAGAAGGAATGTAGTGAAATCTGAACTACTAATCCTCCATTTACACAGCAAGCAATTTGGTTTCCCAGTTGCCGGAAGTCCATTAATTTTCTATGAAGCTAAGAAACAGTCAGCGACCTGGGCAACTGAGCGACAAAAATCAAGCTGATAAATGTTGCCCGCAGTTGCCCTTTTTGCAGTCATCGTCCATAATAGCCAATCAGTTCCATTTCATATTTCTCCAACCGGAATGATATAATTTAGTAAAAAATTTTGCCCCGCTACACTCTTTGCAGCAAAGGAAAATAAACAAATAATTATGGTCCGAGCTTACCCTGTCCTGTTCAATCCTAAAAAACAAGTTGTATACACTACTAGAGATATGGCTATCTATCAGTCTAGATCCAGCTAGATAGAGATCGCTGGTTAGCTAGCTAGCTAGAACAAATAATAATCATCAGAGTCATGACATAAAGAATAGGCTATATGGCAAATACATCTTTGATATATTGTGTATTGCCATAGTTTCTCTTCATCAAAGATTTGTAGCGGCACGAGCTGACTTAGAGAACACTACATGTACACATGGTCAGTTTGCATTGTATAATGTATCATTGTACCTGTGCCTATTGGAGTATAGATGGGTTTATCTGTCTGAACAAATATGTACCCAGACTGGAAAGAAACTAGGATGACTTTTTCCAAATTTCGCTGGGGAAAGTTTGCTTGTAGGTAGACATACTGTTTCATATGTGTCGCTTCTTCAAAAGATTTCTCAGAGAGCTAGAGTGGAAACATAAATTATTACACGCTGTTTCAACTTGAAATAGTGAGCTATAGCACAAATGGATAAAAAACCCCTTCCAATTAAAAATGCTAAAATGTCAAAAATTCTACATCTGTATTAAAAACATATATATGTATAAAATAAACAAAGGTGATTAACTATATTTTGTGCTCAAAATATGGGAGAACCATTTTCTAATAAGATTGCTCATATAATAAGATTTTTTAAAAGTAAAGCTATACATTTTTGTGCTTTTTGAAATCTGCTTTGTTTTTAGAAAGGGGTTCGTCTTTTTGATTATTTTTTCTCCAGAAGTGACAGACATGAGCCCATACCAGAATTTTATGCAGAGCCTGGAAATTGTTGGCTGCATTCAGGGTCACTTTTCCGTTGTAGATAATTTTTTTTTTGGCTGGAAAATCAGTCACCACAATATCAACAGTGAAGCTTTGTCCTGTGTACTCCTGTGCCTCCACAAACACATTCGCCGTACTTCCTACTAGAAGCAGGTTTGGCGCAGTTAGAACAAATCTGTAGACAGATGAAGGCGAGGGGTAAGGCAAGTAGACACCGCAGAGGATACAACCTCCGCTGTTGCTCTTTTATCTGAACACATCACTGTCTATGAAACCGCGGTACTTTAAAATAAGCACACTGGCTGTTTGCCAGCCTTCAACCAAACATCTCCAAGCTCTTGGTAAAATAATATCAGTCTGAAAATTTATCTTACGACATAAGCAACTCCCCTTACCCACATCCACACACACATGACCTGGGTCAAATCTGTATTAACGTAATACCTTCAAAAACTAATTAAGGTATTGGAACATACAATATTTACAAAAACAAATAAAGCATTTGAATGTATAGGTATATACTGGAAGTTATTTGTACTTCAAAGTACTGTAATTGGATATATTTTACATGGTTGGTATACATCACTTACAGTATATAATTTCTTACAGTATATACAATCTGTTAATGCTAGCATATACTCATGCGCTCTCTCTTCTTGTATAATTATAACCAATACAAACTGGAGTTATTCAATATTTATTTTAATTTCAATATTCATGGTAGTAGATACAACATAAATGCCCCCTACATTTGCATTATACAACAGTAAAATAAACAAAATCACATAAACAAAACCTCAGAAATGATCAAAATTACTTTTAGAGGACAATAGTCTGATAAATTTTCTCCTAATAATTTCTCCTTTCATTTATCCTAGGACTTTTGTGTCAGTGTTAAATTCCTGTGGCCTGTAATTATGAAGAAATAATTAATGTGTGTTAAATGTAATAGCATTTGACAGGTTTTATTTATTTTAAATACCTTTAGTATTTTAAGGAACTTTTAACAATATTTAATTTCTCAGGAAATACCAATAAAATACAATACAATTGCTCAAGCCAGTGTGCTTAGATTTACTTTAAATAAATAAAAAATCTAATGTAAATAAGTACTCAGTTTTGACCCAGAAAAAAATCCTCAGTCATCATCGGACTGTGAAACCACAGCCCCCTCCCCCCATACAAAGGCTAAAAAGGACGTTTTGGGCACGATACCATCTGAACGACACACGGTTGTTTATTAGCATTCTGTTTACTCAGTGCGATGTCGTAAACCCAACCTTTCTACATTCACTGGTTTTAAACACACAACTGCTTTATGCATGAGAAAATCTCTGCCCTGTTCACTTTTTGTGGAAGGGGTCTGAGTATACATATAAAATGACTTAAACGTTAACATTACCTGCCGTCATTAGGAATTTGCTTGGCAGGTGTTCTCACTCAGGGCAGCGCACACAGTAAATTCCATCCAATAACATTGCCCAATTTTTAAAGAAAAGACGTATAACTTTTAAAAAAAAGTTATGCCCTGCTCTGGGAATTGAACCGTCTTATGATATCTAATCCAGGTGCTTATTAATCACTGTGCCTCACTGCTGTAGTTAATCTCACACATTTGGCCACTGATGAGGATAAGGGTCAAGCAAATTTACCACTCGCAGTGTCCCTATGAAGATGGGGTCGCCATTCACCTCATATATATTCAACTCCCCAGCTCTCATTTGTTAGTTGTCTCAAAAGGCAACGATCGCAGTGGAGTATCCTCACTTTTAAGCATGTATAGAATGTCTGTGTGTGCATCTGCACGCAGAATACTCACAGCGAATCACATTGCGAGGGTTAAGCATGTATAGAATGTCTGTGTGCATCTGCACGCAGTATACTCACAGCGAATCACATTGCGAGGTTTAAGCATGTATAGAATGTCTGTGTGTGCATCTGCACGCAGTATACTCACAGCGAATCACATTGCGAGGGTGCAGGAAGAGATAGCACCAAGGCAGCCAGCCACACCACATAAACACGCATCTTGCCCACCGGATCCAAGTGTCTCCCTCACACTGGACACCACCTATTTATACCCACTCTGATGCTCGCTTTCCCTCCCCAAACCTGGAAATCACAGGCTCAAAAGCTGAACTCCAACGCAAACACTGGCTGACTGTCAGGCGGATTGGGAAAGGTGGGAATGTTTGAGAAAGGGATAATAGGAACTTGCTTAAACACTAAACAGTACAAAAGTACTCTGACATCCCGGCCCTATTCCTCGTAGCTGGCTAACTGAGTTAGACGGCTTATTCACATATAATGAAGCAAAAACATTGTTCTGGGTTTGACTCATCACAGTTAGGAGGAATAGGGCCCAGTCCAGACAAAAAAGCAAATCCGTGAGTTTCTAAGTAAAAATGCATTTAGAGTTTGAGGTGAAATGACCGAAATGGCCGGCAGAATGCAGAGACTGAATAAACAGAGAAATTAAAATATGTTACTGTGGCAAAGTCGAGTGCCACCTCTCGGGAAAGGACTGGAGACATACAGAATATTGGTTTCACAACCCCATGGGTTTTTATTTCGTACACGTTTCTTTTTTCCGGCTCTGGCTTTCCGGAGCTTTTCCTTCTCCGTTCACAGCCAGCCCCGTTTGTCCGCCCGCCTCTCCCTTTTCAAGCCCCGGCTCACTGTCATAGCAATCAGAAACAATTAAACCATTATTCAATTACGGTTCCCCGTGATACTGATTAACTTATGACAGCTGTGGCTCAGGGTCCGAGAGCCGCTCAGCTCTCTCTCTCTCTGCAAGCAGAGGCTAACCACGCCCACCCTGCCACAGTTACAATAATACATTTCATATGAGACATGAGGACAATGTGATGAGTGCATATCGGGGAGAGCTCTGGAGCCACAATAAATAAAGTTGAGAGTTGGAGAAAAAACCCTGCTGTGTACACTTGTTTATTTGCATTGCGTGTGCCAATCTGTTCCAGTATGTGTGTTGTAGAGGGGGTGCCCATCTCTATTCCCGTATGTTACACTGATACATTTCCCAGAAATCCCGCAACTCTGAATGCTCTCAACCAATTGGAAATGCAGGCTGCACTTTGACTTTCGTTTTGTTGCTTTATTGGTTGCTTACTTGCTTTGCCTGGCACTTGGCCAGTTTTAGGTGGCTGGTATAGGAAAATTTCTGTTAGAATAGTGTGGGACTCTGTAATGAGTATATATTATATATAGAGAGAGAATTGGTGCATAAGCAGGTTTATATGAATGTGTGTCTGAAGGAGAGAACGTGCAGCCAACCACCGGATGAACTGACCTGTGGGATTAAAGGTCAAGGGAGTATCTTGGTGGGAAGTTGGTGATAAAACTGAGAAAAACAATCATGTGATGATCTGTGTGACAGGAGGTCAGGGAATTATTTAAGTAAACAGTTAAGGGAAGGACTGAGAAGATACCCAGATAAGAATAACCACATGTGCACATCAATATGTTATAGACGTTTATATGATTGCTGAATAAGCTAGAAAACCTATGAAGTAATGCATATATTAAGGAGGTCTCAATGTATGCAGCAGGCGATTTAGAATGTCCGATGGCCATTCTAAGATAGGAGGGCCTATACATGTTTTAACTGTATAAAACCTGTGGAATAAGGCTGAAAGGGTGTGACTTCATGAACTCACCCGGCTTTGTTAATCACTAATAAAGTTTGTATGGAAATGGCAAGCTCCTGTCTCTGAGAGAAATCTTCTAAGAGAAAAAAGACACAACACTGGATGAGCATAATGTTACCAGTAATTCAAGTAAAAACCAAAAGACGGTTGCTCATCTGACTCGCAACATTGTAACTGTTACGTTCGAGTGAAGGACCCAGACGCAGACCACAGGATTAGACAAAAGGAGTTCTTTATTCCGTTCAGGGGTCAAGCCAGGAGATCAGAGGTAGGTAGGTACAAAACAAACGATAGGCGATAGGGCAACGAGGGACAATCCAGAAAGTCGAAAAACCAGGGAATCAGAGTTCAGGCAGTACAAATGGATCAGGCAGGAGAATGGTCGATATACAAACGTGGTCAAAATCGAAAAGGCAGACTGGACAGATAAGGGCAAGGCAAAAGAATAGTAGTTCAAACAGGTGTCGCGGAATAATTATACTGATCTCAGGCTTTAGAAAATAGTAGGCACTGGAAAAGGTAATCAACGTTCTGACACAGACTGGAAGTAACACGGGGTTTAAATGCACAAGATACAAATGACACAAAGGGAATCAGGTGTGTGAGAAGGCGGGGTTCCAAACGAGAGACAATGAAATACATTTGGGAAACAATTAAACAACCACAGAGACAACTAGGGAAAACGCGGACTGGATTCCAAACATACACAATGACAGATGACCTGGAGTTTCAGGAAATCGTGCATAGAGTAAGATGACAGGAAGAGGAGATCAGATGCAGCTGAGAATGATTAGCAAGGACAGAACAGCATGAAAATGTGCGCTCTAATATATTAGTGAGATTAGTAACTATACACACCCCTGCCGTTAGTAGAGTTAGTGGTAATATACAAATTAGTTTGTTAGTGGAGTTAGTAGATCTAATCAATCGTTAGTATGTTAGTGGTAATTAGTAAATCTAAGTACACAGAGACAGGTGCGAAGTAAGAGGGAACCCGAACACCAATGAGATCACCCGAATGGTACAGAGACGTAAACAGGGAGTGACAGATCAGATGTAAACAGGCAGACACATGACAACTAGGCAAAACGGAAAAGTAAACAAGTCAGATGGAAAAACTAAACTAAACAATACATACATACAGATGAGAATAAATGATAATAATATAATACAATACAAATAGCAGGTAAATGTCAGATCCTTACAGTACCCCCCCCCCTAGGAAGCGCCTCTTGGCGTTTTAATGGGTGGCACAGGATGAGTCCTATGGAAGTCCTTGAGCATGTCCTTGTCCAACACGAACCGTGAAGGAATCCAGGATCTCTCCTCGGGACCGTAACCTTCCCAGTCGACCAGGTACTGAAGGCCACGGCCCCGACGACGAACGTCCAACACCTTAGAAACGGTGTAAGCCTCTCCGCCGTCGATGATTCGGGGGGGTGGCGGGGGATCAGGTTCGGGACAAAGGGGGTGGGTAACAGCGGGTTTAATTCTAGACACATGAAAAGTGGGGTGTAGTCTCCGCATAGTAGCGGGAAGTTTGAGTCGAACGGCAGTGGGACTGATGATTTTGAGCACCGGAAAGGGACCCAGGTACCGGGGGGCTAACTTCCGTGACTCTACTCTGAGGGGAATGTCCTTGGCTGAAAGCCACACTTTCTGACCCACCCGGTACTGGGGAGCCTTAACTCGGTGGCGATCCGCCATCTCCTTCATCCGGGCACTGGCTCTGGTGAGGTTGATGCGGGCGGATCTCCAAGTCCTGGCACAGCGCCGGATGAAGGCCTCGGCAGACGGGACCCCCACCTCCGCTTCCTGGCTGGGAAATAGTGGGGGCTGGTAACCTAGGCAACACTCAAAAGGGGAGAGTTTCGTAGCAGACGAAGTGTGACAGTTCACAGCGTACTCGGCCCAGGGTAACTGCGAGCTCCACGTGGTGGGGTTTCTAGAGCAAAGGCACCTAAGGACAGTCTCTAGGCATTGATTGGCTCGCTCAGTCTGGCCGTTGGATTGGGGGTGGAAGCCGGATGTTAGACTGGTGGTAGTGCCGAGTAACTTGCAGAACGCTCTCCAAAACTGAGCGATGAACTGTGGGCCTCTGTCGGAAACAATATCGGTGGGGATCCCGTGCAATCTAACCACATGTTGTATTAATAGGGTGGTGGTCTCCTTAGCGGAGGGAAGTTTCGTGAGGGGGATGAAGTGAACAGCTTTCGAGAACCGATCTACAATGGTGAGGATAGTGGTGTAGTGATTGGAGGAGGGTAACCCCGTGACAAAATCGAGTGCAATATGGGACCAGGGGCGGTGAGGAATGGGGAGTGGTTGAAGTTCACCGTGAGGGGGTTGGTGAGATGACTTATTCTGTGCACAGACTGAGCAAGCGGCTACAAATGAGGCTACGTCTTGTCGGACCTCCGGCCACCAGAACTTGCGTAAAATAAATGTGATAGTACGATTAATACCTGGGTGGCCGGAGAGTCGCGACGAATGTCCCCACTGGAGCACCTGGGACCGAGCCGCTTCTGGAACATAAAGACAGTTGTTAGGACATTGACTGGGAGTTGCCTCCCCACTCTGGGCACTCCTAACAATACCTTCAATGGGGAGGCTGATGGCATTAAGGAATACTCTCTGAGGGAGAATAGTGTCCGGACAGGGGTCCTTAGAGGAGGGTTCGAAATGTCGGGATAGGGCATCAGGCTTAGTGTTCTTAGCCCCTGGCCGGTAAGCCAGACAGAAATCAAATCGGGAGAAAAAGAGAGCCCATCTGGCCTGACGGGAGTTAAGCCTCTTGGCGGTTTGTAAATATTCAAGGTTCTTGTGGTCGGTCCAGACCAAGAATGGTATCTGAGCTCCTTCCAGCCAGTGTCGCCACTCCTCCAGGGCCATTTTAACGGCCAACAGCTCCCGGTTCCCAACGTCATAGTTCTCCTCCGTGGGGGTGAGGCGGTGTGAGAAGAACGCACAGGGGTGAACCTTCTGATCCTCCGGGGATCGTTGGGATAGGATGGCCCCTACCCCCACGTTGGAGGCGTCCACCTCCACGATGAACTGGGTGGCCGTATCGGGATAGCGGAGAATGGGAGCTGTGGTGAACAGTTCCTTGAGGCGAGAGAAAGCCTCCTCAGCCTTAGGGTTCCAGGTGAATCTCAGTTTGATCGAGGTGAGAGCCGTGAGGGAAGCCGCTACCGAGCTGTAGTTCCGGATGAAGCGGCGGTAGAAGTTGGCAAACCCCAAGAATCTCTGAAGCTCCTTCCGGCTCTCAGGACGTGGCCACTCCAACACAGCCTTGGTTTTCGCCGGGTCCATCTTGACTTGACCTTTCTCTATGATGAAGCCCAGGAAGGTCGTGGATGAGGTGGAGAACTCGCATTTCTCAGCCTTGACAAATAGACGATTCTCGAGGAGACGGCCCAGTACTTTGTGTACATATCTCTCGTGTTCCTCCAGGCTCTGGGAGTAGATGAGAATGTCATCCAGGTATACATAGACACAGTGATCTATCATGTCACGGAGAACATCGTTAACCAGGGTCTGGAAAACGGCGGGGGCGTTAGTGAGCCCGAACGGCATCACCAAGTACTCCCAGTGTCCAGTAGGTGTGTTGAAAGCAGTTTTCCACTCGTCGCCCTCACGAATCCGGACCAGGTGGTAAGCGTTTCTGAGGTCCAGCTTCGTGAAGACGACGGCCTTCTGGAGCTGCTCGAAGGCGGTGGACATAAGCGGGAGTGGGTAACGGTTCTTCTCCGTGATGTCGTTCAGGCTCCGGTAGTCGATGCAGGGGCGGAGAGAGCCGTCCTTCTTCCCCACAAAGAATAATCCTGCTCCAGCTGGAGAGGAAGAAGGGCGGATGATGCCAGCTGCCAACGACTCCGACAGGTATTTCTCCATGGCTTCCGTCTCGGGTCGGGAGAGGGAGAACAGACGGCCTCTAGGCGGGGAAGTGCCAGGCCTCAGGTTTATGGCGCAGTCGTAGGGACGGTGTGGGGGTAGAGACGAAGCGCGCGCCTTACAGAAAACCTCCTTGAGGTCATGGAATTTGGCTGGGACCCCCTTCAGATCCGGGTCTTCCTCAGAAAGGGGCACAGGAACAGGTGAGTGGGCCTCTTGTAGGCAGCTGGCCGCACACGATGGGCTCCAGCCTACAATTTCATGTCCCCTCCAATCGATTTCCGGGCAGTGACGATTAAGCCAGGGATGCCCAAGAACCACAGGGGATTGGGGAGAATCGATGATGTGGAGCTGAAGCTCCTCCTGATGGTTACCGGAGACGAGAAGTTTGATGGGTAGGCTTTCCTGGGTGATGTCCGCGATCTGTTCACCGGAGAGGGTGTTAGCTACTAATGGGTGTTCCAAGGGTGTTATAGGAACTCCCCAACGGGCCGCGGCACCAGCGTCCAGGAAATTGGCTTCAGCTCCGGAGTCAATGAGGGCACGGGTCTTCTTCGTGTTGGTACCCCACTGAAGAGTGACCGGGATGCATGTGCGGTTCCGGTTGGAGGAGTCGACTGGTGTGACGCCCACTAGTGCTCCTCCGGCCACTAGTGAGCGTTGTCTTTTAGTGGACACCTCTCCACAAAGTGCCCAGATTTGCCGCAATAGAGACAAACCCGATCCCTGATGCGGCGCGCCCTCTCTGCCGCCGATAACCTGAAGCGGTCAATCTCCATGGGCTCCTGTTCAGTTGGGCGGTGGTTAGGGGGCTTGCTGGAGTTGGATGTAGCGGAATCGGCCCTTCTGCTGCGTTGGCTGAACTGAGGAGCACGCGTCCTCTGGAATGGACGCTGCCGGTCTCGGAGGCGTGTATCCACCCTGATGGCCAAGGCGATGAGTTCGTCCAGGCTGGAGGGAAGTTCCCGGGTCACGATCTCGTCCATCACCTCGTCGTTGAGACCATTGAGGAATACGTCGAACATAGATTTGTTGTCCCAGCCGCTGGATGTAGCTAGCGTCTGGAACTCGATAGCATAGTCTGATGCCGAGTTTCTCCCTTGGCGGAAACGTAGCATCTCTCTAGCTGCCTCATGACCGTGTTTGGATCGATCGAACACCCTTCTCATCTCCTCCATAAATTCCTCGGCCCCACTGCAGCAAGGCCGACCCGCCTCCCAGGTGGCGGTTCCCCACTTCTTGGCACGCCCGGTAAGCTGAGTAATCTTGTATGCTACCCGGGCTTGCTCAGTGGGGAAGGTGTGCGGCTGCAGTTGGAACACCAGCTTGCACTGGATCAGGAACGGTCGGCATTCACCCGGTTCACCGTCGTAGCGTTCCGGTGGGGGCAGGCGAGGCTCCCGGATGGGAAGATGTTGCACCGGAGGGGGCTGGGGTGCGTTGGTAGGTGCAGAGGGATGCATGTTGGTCACCAGCTCCCTAACGCAGGTCATCAGAGACCGGAGATCTTGGGTCACGGACTCGAGATTAGCCTGTTGCTGGCCAATCATGGCTCCTTGCCGCAGGAGTGCGGCGTGCAGGTGGGTTGGGTCCGCTGGGTCCATGTCTGGTCAGAACGTACTGTTACGTTCGAGTGAAGAACCCAGACGCAGACCACAGGATTAGACAAAAGGAGTTCTTTATTCCGTTCAGGGGTCAAGCCAGGAGATCAGAGGTAGGTAGGTACAAAACAAACGATAGGCGATAGGGCAACGAGGGACAATCCAGAAAGTCGAAAAACCAGGGAATCAGAGTTCAGGCAGTACAAATGGATCAGGCAGGAGAATGGTCGATATACAAACGTGGTCAAAATCGAAAAGGCAGACTGGACAGATAAGGGCAAGGCAAAAGAATAGTAGTTCAAACAGGTGTCGCGGAATAATTATACTGATCTCAGGCTTTAGAAAATAGTAGGCACTGGAAAAGGTAATCAACGTTCTGACACAGACTGGAAGTAACACGGGGTTTAAATGCACAAGATACAAATGACACAAAGGGAATCAGGTGTGTGAGAAGGCGGGGTTCCAAACGAGAGACAATGAAATACATTTGGGAAACAATTAAACAACCACAGAGACAACTAGGGAAAACGCGGACTGGATTCCAAACATACACAATGACAGATGACCTGGAGTTTCAGGAAATCGTGCATAGAGTAAGATGACAGGAAGAGGAGATCAGATGCAGCTGAGAATGATTAGCAAGGACAGAACAGCATGAAAATGTGCGCTCTAATATATTAGTGAGATTAGTAACTATACACACCCCTGCCGTTAGTAGAGTTAGTGGTAATATACAAATTAGTTTGTTAGTGGAGTTAGTAGATCTAATCAATCATTAGTATGTTAGTGGTAATTAGTAAATCTAAGTACACAGAGACAGGTGCGAAGTAAGAGGGAACCCGAACACCAATGAGATCACCCGAATGGTACAGAGACGTAAACAGGGAGTGACAGATCAGATGTAAACAGGCAGACACATGACAACTAGGCAAAACGGAAAAGTAAACAAGTCAGATGGAAAAACTAAACTAAACAATACATACATACAGATGAGAATAAATGATAATAATATAATACAATACAAATAGCAGGTAAATGTCAGATCCTTACAGTAACGCTACTTGTGCCTGAGGTAAAAGGCTTATAGTCTCCTTGACAACACTTGGTAGTGAGAGATGGAGCGCGTTCAGCAGGAAGGAACAGACCGTTTCTGCGCAAACCAAGCACCGCATGTAGTGATAACATTATACACAGTTTATTTTCAGGTAACGTTACACTAGATTAGAGTTCAATTTAACATTAATTTTTTGTGTTGTCCAATCGGACAACTACATGAGAAATTCCACTTGTCCGAACACAGTGTTTACTTGCCCGGGGCAAGCGGGCAACTGTTAATGTCGAGGCCTGGGTTCGAGTTTCCAATTAATATTACTGCACATGATAGCATTTGATTTAGAAAACATAATTGAATCTTTAAGGCAAATTGTATGAATAGCTAACGTTACGCAGGCCTATCAGTCAATATTTGCATATTAAATTAAAGTCAGAGCCAGCCAGCTAGCTAGCTAGCACCTGTTTTGACCTGAAGAAAAAACGTCCCCGGGACAACAGTGGAACCCTACAAAATAACTTCCGCAAAGGCTACACTTGTATTTCCTCACTGAAGCACCCTCCGGGAGCTAGCTCGTTCCCCACTTCCGGGTCAGACGAGGACAGAGGAGAAGAGGATGGATAAAATAAGCGATTGGAATCCACCCATAGTCAACTCCAGGCAGGGATAAAAGTCCAAGCAACCAGTGCAATGCGGAGAAGGCGGGGTGAAGTCCCAGAGCAGGCAGAGGTCGGAACTGGGAGATCAGGGGGCTGGAGTACAGGAGGGTGAAGGGCTGGAGCGGGGCTTGGACGGAGATGGGTAGGCGGGCAGGCAGCCTGGAGCAGGGCTGGACGGAGACAGGTAAGGCAGGCAGGAGAACAGGAGCGGGGCGGGATAGGACAAAACAGGACAGGAGACAGGAACTCGGAAAAAAAGGTAAGGAGCAGGCAGGAATAAACGCTGGAAAGTAATGACTCAAGCACGAATGCAGGGCACAAGAGGATCTGGCACAGAACAGCGAAACAGGTGAGCTTAAATGCAAGACTGATGATGAGACAACGAGGAACAGGTGAGATGATAACACATGAAGAAACACATATCAGGTGCGGGAGGCGGAGACACGCAATCTGGGAAAGGGAAAACGTGAAACGGAATACAAACACAAAACACATAGAAACGGAGAAACCAGGAAAGTAATGACCCAGAGGCACAGGACGTGACACTCTAAATTCACCACAACGTAGAAAAGTAATGTTCTCCAGGTGTTATTTTGTAGGAGTCCTTTGATGTCCTGGGGACGTTTTTCTTAATATCAAAACGACGTTTTCAGGATGTTTTTAATACAGTCATAGGACCATAAAATTACATCCTGTGAACGTCCTCTAAATTCACCACATTATTTTGTAGGGTTCCATTATTGACGTTATTCTTAACGTCAAAACAAGGGTTTTGGGATGTTCTTAATCCCTTTGTTCAGATGGTCTCGCCGGCGGACCTGGGTGTGGAAAATGTACCCCAGTGAGATCTGCTACTATACAATCGGTGAGCTACAGCTCCGGTGATTCATTCTAAGTCGGTATTGGCTGCGGTGGCACACCAGTGAGGCTTCCCAATCGTTTAGCGTGGTGCTACCTTGATGGATTTATAGGACAGAGTGTGCGTGCTTCGCTACACTATGTGCCTCGGCTTCCCCAACTAGAAACCATCGTCGGCGAGTGGTCATTATTTGGCTAAGGCGGGATCGCCTTGTGCACTGAATGTGGCGGAGCCATGAATTAGTTTTGTACAATCTACGAGCTACAGCTCCATTGATTGCATTTAAGTCTGTACTAGCTGCGGCAGCACCCCAGTGACACATTTCGTTTTCCAGATCAAACCTGGGCCTGCGGGTACCCCAGTAAGATTTGATTTCTTACAATCTACGAGCTACAATCTAGGGCTCTGGTGACAGATTTTTAAGTCTGTAGTGGCCGCAGCTGCACCCCAGTAAGGCTTCTCCAATCGGTGGGCGCGGTGCTAAGGCAGAGGTATGCGTGATTCGCTACGGCTTCAACTACTAAGGACCACCGCCACATTTTATCATCAGCGAGTGCTCGTTATTTTCCTAAGGCATGAAGCACCTTGTGCGCATGCCTCCCGCGGGCAGAACGCCAGCGGCGATAGAGGTTGCGCCCAAACGTAAGGGTACTCCCGCCATCGAGGCCCCTGCACGAAGAAAGGGCAAGGCTGGCAAAGGCGGCAACCTGTCCGCGGAGTTTACACAGCTACGCGCGGACGCGCAACAGCTGACTGTGATGGTTTTGACGCCCTTTCTACAGCAGCGTCAAACTATGAGGCGCCATTGTGGACCAAAGTCGGTCGAAAAACACGAGAGGAAACGAACCCCTGCGAGAGAGATCCATTAGACTAAATGCGCTGAATGAAAGTGCCTCGCGAGAGAGGTCCAATGGACGTTATGTATTTTGCCAAGTTGCTGTCGTAGTTAAAAAGTAATATTTTTTGCTCATTTCCAATTATCGAATCGATAATAACATTTCTGCTTAATTATAGCCGACTTCATGTGTAAATTAGCTCGGCTAGCCACTTCCTGGTTTTTTACAATCTCAGTAACGTTAGCACTATTAGTTTATTAGTGGGGACTGTATACAATAAGTAAGCATGTAACCTCTAGAGCAATGAAAATAATGGATGTTCTTGCATTCAAAAGTATATTTTTTCCCAATATGGGAACCAACGTGCTATATGGCAGCAGTGTAGTATAATGGTTAAGGAGCTGGACTTGTAACTGAAAGATTGCAGGTTCGATTTCCAGGTAGGACACTGCCGTTGTACCTTTGAGCAAGGTACTTAACCTGAATTGCTTCAGTATATATCCAGCTGTATGAATGGATAAATGTAATAAGAAGTTGTGTAAGTCGCTCTGGATAAGAGCGTCTGCTAAATGCCTATAATGTAATGTAATAATATGAATACCATCGGCCTATTGTGTCAATGGGGTTTGTTTGTTCATGAACACTACCAGAGTTATGGAAACTCCCATCTCCACAAGGATACGCTGGAGCTCTGTCAGAGTGACCCTCGGATTCCTGCTCACCTCCATGGCCAAGGCCCGCCTTCTCCGATTGCTCAGTTTGGCCGGGCGGCCAGGTCTAGGAAGATTCTTGGTGGTTCCAAACTTCTTCCATTTACGAATGATGGTGGCCACTGTGCTCTTTGGGACCTGTAAAGCTGCAGAGATTTTTCCGTACCCTTCTCCAGATCTATGGATAGATAATTCCTTTATTTTATTATCTGCAGATAATTCCTTTGACCCCATGGCTTGGAGTTTGCTCTGACATGCACTGTCAACTGTGGGACCTTATATAGGCAGGTGTTGGCAATCCCCAATCATGTCCAATCAATTGAATTCATCACAGGTGAACTCCAATTAAGTTGTAGAAACATCTCAAGCAGTATCAGTGGAAACAAAATGCACCTCAGCTCACTTTTGGGTGTCATATCAAAGGGTGTGCACATATGATATTTTACATTTAGATTTTTAATAAATGAGCACAAATGTCTCAAAACCTGTTTTCACTTTGTCATTATGGGCTATTTTGTGTAGAACTCAATCTATTGTAGAATATGTCTGTAACGTAATAAAACGTGGAGAAGGTGAAAGGGGTGTGCAGACTTTCTGGCTTGACTGTATGCTATAGGTGTAGTAGGTATGCTGAGCTGGATTAATCAAGGTGCTATTCAGAGGCTTGCTGTTCACTAACCAGAACATATAATGACTTCAATCTAATAGTTTAGCAAATAACAGTGCATGGGGATATATTCATACCCCTTGGATGATTTGTGAAACCTGTATTTAATTTCTAATGGTTTTTCAAATATACTGTATATTTCATACTTCATTATGGGCCTGGAAGGTGCTATTCAGAGGCTTTCTGCTCACTACCCAGAATACATAATGACTTAAATCCAATAGTTTCTGAGAGAACACTGCATGTGGATATATTCACAACCCTTGGCTGATTTGAGAATCCTGTAGTTAATATTTAATAACTAGTCAAATATGCTGTATATGGGTCAATGACATGACGTGCAACCATCCGAACACATATTCAGAAAACTAAATAGTTAAACTAAAAAGGTTATTTTACTCAATAAAACCTTTCATAAACTAGGTTGGCATAATCTTTTGTTAAAATGGTTATAAATGATGATAAGTTGTGAAACAGAGCTATTTTAAATGTATTCTACTACTTTAAAAACCTTTGTCCGTAAAATGCTTTTGTCCACATTTGTCAAATGACGCCACCAACAAAAGAAAGCATTTTTATGTAATATTGCTTTAAGAAAACCATGAGCAGAAGCTGACATCACAAAGAGGACCCCGAATGACCCCGATGCTGCAGCAACAAGTGTTTGATAAAAATACTTGATATCATTGATAATTTGACATTTTTGTGCCATGGTGAGTTTTGTTCAAGTTACCATGTCAAGTGGTATGACCCCTGGAAAACTATTAAATGTTTTTTTTGCAACAATTTAGAGTTTATTTAAAACATGTATGTATAAACTTGAGTTCAAGGCCAAAAGTTGTAATAGGTGTCCAAGTTAATGCCTGTTAGATTTGAATTGAGTTTGAAAACTCACATGGCGCAACCAATGGGCAACTAAGTCAAATGGTGCAACCAGAATTACAGTTACAATAATTGGAATAATCTGTGCTAATTCGTGTTTTTTAATATGTTAAAACATCTTTAGGAAATAACATAGCCTATCAATGTAATTTTCTGACATTATAATAGAATAGCAGTGATAACTGGCTTGATCTATAATGGGTCCCTACCACAGAACTCGTTCTGTGGCCCTATTCAGAACAGTGAGATGCAGGCAGCAATTCTTCCCTCACTGGCTCCGCCTACTTGCTATCTAATTTACGCGCCCACTTGAAAACACTGTATTCTTTCAAAAACGAGGAAGTGGCAGAGGTATACATCAAAATGACATATACCTCGACTGAATTTTATATTCAAATAACTCAGTTCAGATTTTCTTTGGCCAGCCACAAAGAATGACTAGTTGCACCTTGATCTGTTCACTAAGGCTAATGTTGTTTTTGGGTGGAATTACCCTTTAAGTGTATATTTTAATACATTTTTGTAGATGCCATTATCAAGCAAGGACAAATCGGCACGACGCAGAGCTCGTTTACAAAATGATCCAATTGCAAGGGCAGAGTATCTCGCCTAAAGGAAAGCAAGGTATTGTATTAATATCTGGATAAATTACAACTAAAGTCACTATGGGGTTGATTATTGTCATGGTAACAAAATAGTTAGTACAGGAACTATTAATACTTAATAGTAGCGTTGCATACTTTTTACAGTACAGCCCACTCATTAGTCACATTTCAATAAGTATTATGTCCACTTATGTTAACAATACGATAAAACATGTCATATTTTAATTGTTCAGGATGCACATCTATTTCATTAAATGAAATCATATTAATTATTTGAGAATAAATTGTTTAGAGGTTTGAAATAAAGATCTAAATGAAACCAGTAAAAAATGCATTAACGTATTTCTTGTTATTTTGGGATAATCAGTTGTTACTTAGCATCTCAGGAGGCACAACCGGTCATGGTCAAGTGGTGCAACCAGCTATTTTACATTTAATATTCATTGTAAATACAACTATAACACCTGATATAATATATACAAACACTTTTTACAGTTGAAAAAACTTTTTCTTTGTCCCTAAGATAAATTGGGTCTTTTAAAACATAAAAAAAATTTTTTCCTGTGAAAAAACCTTATTTGTCATTGACCCATATTCCATACCTCATTATGGCCCTGGAAGGTGCTATTCAGAGGCTTGCTGTTACATAATGACTTCAATCAACTGGTTTCTGAGAGAACACTGCATGGGGATATATTCACAACCCTTGGCTGATTTGTGAATCCTTAATAAATAGCAAAATATACTATATATATTCCATACCTCATTATGGGCCTGGAAGATACTTTTCAGAGGCTTGTCACTCACAAACCAAAACACATAATGACTTCAATCCAATAGTTTCTGAGAAAATGCTGCGATATATTCACAACCCTTGGCTGATTTGTGAAACCTGTAATTCATTTGTAATGATTTTTCAAATAAGCTGTATATTCCATACGGCATTATGGGCCTAGAAGATACTATTCAAAGGGTTGCTGCTACCCAGAATATATAATGACTTCAATCCAATGGTTTCTGATCGAACACTGCATGTAGATATATTCACAACCCTTGGCTGATTTGTGAATCCTGGAATTAATTTCTAATAACTTCTAAAATATACTGTCTATTCCATATCACATAATGGGCCTGGAAGGTGGTGTCCAGAGGCTTGCTGCTCATTAATGAAAATGTATAATTTTTTCATTCCAACTGGTAATGAAAGAGGACCCCTTGTAAACATGTTCACAACCATTGCTTGATTTGTGAAACCTGTAATTCATTTTTAATTACTTCTCAAATGTACCGTACATTCCTTTCTCCGTTTTATGCTTGCTGGTCATTAACCAACTGTTTCTGAAAGAGGGCCCCTTGTAGACACTTTCACATTCGTTGGTTGATTTGTGAAACCTTTCAGTGAATTTAATTATTTTCCAGCACACTGTATATTGCCAGTCTACTCAAGCACCTGGGGGGTGATATTAAAAATCGTGTTGCTTTGCTTCATGTTTTGGTTAAACGAGTGCAAGCCAAAACATGTACCCACCACTAAGAAGACTACAGGCCAGATTCAGAGTTGAGATAATCACAAGCAAATGTGCCTTACTCCCAAAATTCAGCTTGGCTTTAACTATTTATGATTCAGACATTTACTTATCTGCTGTTTTAAGCTTCCCTCCAGTAAATACGTGCGCAGGGTGGAGATTTGATAAAAATGTGGGGTGTCTGCAAGATACATGGATTCACAGTTTTCACAAAATAATGTTTTTAAGTGCAGACTTAAGTTGGCCATCTCAGAATCTGGCCCTATGTATATAGTTTTTAGTATAGTGTATTTTTTTAAGTTCCCTGTGTCGTTCAGTTTTCAGTAAGTTGTTGACTAGTTATTGAACAACCATAACTACAAATGTTAAAAAGCAAAGAGTTTTTGCTAATCAAATAGAGGTTGTGAAACTGTATACATGGGCTGCTGTTCCCAATACAACTGGTTTGCTTTCACTATTATAGGAAAATTTCTGTTAGAATAGTGTGGGACTCTGTAATGAGTATATATAATATATATATAGGGAATTGGTGCATAAGCAGGTTTATATGAATGTGTGTCTGAAGGAGAGAACGTGCAGCCAAGCACCGGATGAACTGACCTGTGGGATTAAAGGTCAAGGGAGTATCTTGGTGGGAAGTTGGTGATAAAACTGAGAAAAACAATCATGTGATGATCTGTGTGACAGGAGGTCAGGGAATTACTTAAGTTAGCAGTTAAGGGAAGGACTGAGAAGATACCCAGATAAGAATAACCACATGTGCACATCAATATGTTATAGACGTTTTTATGATTGCTGAATAAACTAGAAAACCTATGAAGTAATGCATATATTAAGGAGGTCTCAATGTATGCAGCAGGCGATTGGCCATCGGACATTCTAAGATAGGAGGGCCTATACATGTTTTAACTGTATAAAACCTGTGGAATAAGGCTGAAAGGGTGTGACTTCATGAACTCACCCGGCTTTGTTAATCACTAATAAAGTTTGTATGGAAATGGCAAGCTCCTGTCTCTGAGAGAAATCTTCTAAGAGAAAAAAGACACAACACTATGTGATTCATTACAAAGCAACACGACTTTGAATATCGCCTCCCATTCCCATGAGTAGACATTGAATATATGGTGTGTTGTAGCCAATTTGATGTGTGCTATATGTTTTGTGTGGTAAGTTGTGTAAATGTTGCTGTTGATACTTCACCTGCGCACTAGAGGGCATAGGCAGGTAATCACAGTAGTCACGTAGCCTACATAGGGGAGTGACAGGTAAACAACTGCAGTGAATTAGGAACTGGGAAGCCACACAGTTTTTCAACCATGCGTGTGCGTCTGTGCTGGTTTTTGTCATGTCGTATTGTTAGTATTTCTTGTTTTGTTTCATATTTACAAACTCAATTTTTATATCATTCATTCAGTACACCCGGCTTTTGTAGGTGCTTTTTCAATCTTTATATAAATAAAGTGTCAAACGCATACCATGGCAGACCTCATTTTTTGCACCACCACGTGTTGGAAATGCCTTCAAATTCCCTCAAGTGGCCTTTTTTGTTGTTCGATTGCCACTAAATGGTGTGTTGGAAAAATAATTTAAATTCACTGAAAGGTTTCACACATCAAGTGATGTAAATGTTTCCCCATGGATTCTTGTTACAGATGAGGTTGAAAGGTTATGACGTATTCTTTAAGGAGGAGTATTACATACTGACTACACAGTATATGAGAAAAATATGTTAAAATTAATATAATGCTTCACAAATCAGCCAAGGGTTGTGAATATATCCCCATGCAGTGTTCTATCAGACACCATTGGATTGAAGTCATTATGTATTCTGGGTAGTGAGCAGAAAGCCACCTTCCAGGCCCATAATGAGGTATGAAATATACATTATATTTGAAAAATCATTAGAAATTAATTACAGGTTTCACAAATCATCCAAGGGGTATGAATATATCCCCATGCAGTGTTCTTTGCTAAACTATTAGATTGAAGTCATTATGTGCTTTGAGTGTCGAGAAAGGCGCTATATAAATGCCAGGTATTATTATTATTATTATTATGTATTCTGGTTAGTGAACAGCAAGCCTCTGAATAGCACCTTAATTAATCCAGCTCAGCATACCTACTGCACCTATAGCATATGTAGCTAGCATTACTCGCATGAAAACCAAGAAACTCTCCAAACATACAAAGTCTCATGAGGTGAGCTTTATCTGGTTTGAGTGGTAACGTTAGGCTAATAGAAGCCCCGGCTTTGCCGCACTGATGCAACTAACCTTCAGTTGACAACGGGGGGGGAAACGGTTTGTTTTCCGTTAAAATAGAGATTGTGAAATCATTGACAAATAGTGTCCTTTCCAGGACAAGTGGTTTCAGAAACCTTTGTCATCCTGTTTTTGAGTTATTGCATTGGGAATTAAAAATCGCTGTGCATTGTTGGTATTATTCGACGAGTTAAGGATGATGGTGAGATAGCATAACAGTTCACAAATCACCCTGAGCAAAAGGCAACCTGTCCGAACTATCTTGGTTGCTGAATTAGGGGCCAGTGTGTTGTAGCCAATTTGATGTGTGCTATATGCTGTGTGTGGTAAATTGTGTAAATGTTGAAATTAGGAGGCTTTTAAAATTAATGCACATAACGGCAATTGAATCGGAAGAGTTGAGTAAAAAAACAAAAAAACATCTATGATAAATTCACAAATCATGCTTTGCACAACGCAATTATGTTCTTAACGTTTTGTCTCAGGAAATATTTTTATTAACCACCGAATTTGAATATCGAACTGCAACTTTCGCCAACCCCGTATCCAGCCCGTCACCTAGCTTCCCTGTTTGTCCTTTGTCTTGCTCCGCTTGTTATTAAATTCACTCCTTACGGAGTTTTTGCCTGAGTTTGCCTCCGGCTCCTGCATTTGGTTCCATACCAGTTTCTGCATCACAATAATACCGTGGTCTTGCAATTAACGTAATTAATTGTATAGGCTACATTTTACATATCAACACATTTATATGTATATCGTCATGATGTACAAAACTTAACTTGATGCTGGTATTGCGGCAGTTAGTCTAATAAAAAAACATTGCACAATATAATGTGAAATCACTATCAGCCAAATCACATTATAATCCCCTAAAACTTGTCTGAGGTTTGGCTTTGGGCCTCATTTAAAGCAGAAAGGTATGAGCCTCTAGTTTGTGCTGATGTCTTCCTGTTAAACACTAAGTAATAAAAAAATCGAATGACAGTCAGATAAAAAACATTTTTAAAAAGGTGAGGTAGGGGGTATATTTGTTGTTTAACGGACATTCCTCCTCCAACAAATCCTGTTTCCCTTGAGAAATGGGAGTTCTTGCAAGCAGTGCATGACTGAGCAGCTCTGAAGCTATGCCATCAGCTCTTCACTTCTCCCGAAGTCTCACGTGAAAATCGCTCTCTGGTGCATGTGCGTCAGGGCGCGAGCCTGTTAACCGCTTCTATATCATCAGTCCCTTCCGATTCGAAGGGTGTACAGCGGCTTTTTTCCCCCTAATGTAACGCTGGCCTCCGTCAGCGCCCAGCTCCCTGATCCCATCTCCTTCACCCAGGGCCAAGCCTGATATGCATTGCCGTGCTTTCGGCACTTAGGACAAAACGTTTGAGTAATACGATATTTTGTCTTGGCCTTACATAGAGACCGATACCATTCAACTTATCCTTTCTTTTCTCATTTTTTCATTTCTTAGCATTTTGATGAGGGCTGAAACTTTATTGCTTTGCAATTATATGTCCTATATGTTATTAATCACTGATTAGTTTTTTTCTAAAGCAAGCTTGGCTTTCTTTAGTTCCACAACTGAATCTGGGCAATGGAATAATATCAATCAAAGTACTGAACTGCACTGCATCTGAGGCAAGGGGTGTTATTGATGATATGAATGTTAAAGAAATATATTTTATGATATCTTCAACATAATGAGCTCATGTGAGCATTATATATAATAAATAATAAATCCATGCGCAGGAATTGTAGAGAAAAACAATGGCTATTCCGGAGTAATCCATCACTCAGGAGAAATCTTGAGCTAGATTTTGATTGCCTTTGTGTTTATAAACCATTACATGTTGGGGGGAATCCTGTGGGCTATATGGATTACACTTCATGCGGGCATTCTTTTCCCAACAATGTGCTGGATATCCCAGCTGTACCGTTAAGCCTTTCATATCAGTGTCCCTCACACAGAATAACCCAGAGATAACCTGCCACCTGTACTCAAACAATGCACTGTCTTCTGTGGTGCACTTATTAATAATTCAAGTATTACAATAAGAAAGTGTGTCATACATTTCTCTTCAATAGTACCATACTGTTATTTTTCATATAATGTAGATCGGCCAGATCACTCATTTCAATTTTATAACAAAAAATGAACAAGACCTTTAAGATAACAAGTAAAAAAAAAAATGTTGATGTAGTCATATCAGTATCCGTATTTTGATTTTGCAAAAACATACAGGAAAGAGAAATTACATGAGCCACATGCGTGTTGCTTACCTTCTTCAACTGGACACAAGATATCATAACTCAGTAACATTGCTGTGGCCTTGAAGAACTTCTCTCCAATTCTGCATTAATTTAGCAAACAAGACAAATTGTACAGAAGTTATTTTTAATTGATTGACAGATATCAACTGCTCTGGAAAAAATTAAGAGACAACTGCAAAATGATCAGTTGTCTCGTTGTTATTTTGGTTCAAACTCAAAGTGCTGGAGTACAGAACCAAAATAACAAGGAGACAACTGATAATTTTGCAGTGGTCTCAATTTTTTTCAGAGCTGTATATGAATGATCATTCACAGTACTCAGAAAATGTACATTGGTGCCATCTGGCGAACAACAAACGATACTGCAAGTACCTGGAGACCAGTCCTTGCGCCAGTTCTTGCAGATGCTGATCATTTTCATTGATAATCCACAAGGAAACAGATAAAAATTCTCACTACCAAATCTGATTGGCTCATGAACTAATCATTACTCAGATGTAATGGAAGCTCAATCATGTCGCAGAAGACACACAGCCATCACTTAAAGGGTAAAACTTTTTCCAACGACAAGAAAGATAGAAACCTTCACCACACCTGTAAACACAATAAGGAGATGTCACTACCAGGAGAGGTCTTCTACCATATAAACGTTAATGGGAAGAAACCTTCAGTCATTCAGAAACTGATATTTGTACTTCACCTTTAGTTCCGTCACGGTGGCATTTGAACGAATGGTCCGACCGCAATTTAGTCACTTCTCCTGTTTCTTTGTCGGGATTCTCAGATCCATCATGCAGATGGATCCCCCACAAAATACATTACATTACATTATAGGCATTTAGCAGACGCTCTTATCCAGAGCGACTTACACATCATTTCTTTTGCAATTATACATAGTATCCATTGATACAGCTGGATATATACTGAAGCAATGCAGGTGAAGTACCTTGCTCAAGGGTACAACGGCAGTGTCCGACCTGGGAATCGAACCTGCAACCTTTCGGTTACAAACCCAGTTCCTTAACCATTATACCACACTGCCGCCCACTACATGGCATGTCTCAGGCTGAAGAAAGGTCTAAGGATTTTTTTTTTTTAAAACAGTTTACAGGAAGAACAACACACAAGACTCTAACAGCACTGAGAGCAAAGGGGACGATCGGTGAGCAAGGTCACAGTTAGACCGCCGTGGCTCATACAAAACAAACAATAAAACCACATCTCCTGGAGAGCCCCTCGGGCACATGTTTCCTAAACAAGAGGCAAATATGTCCCTGAGCCAGTACGTTTGAATGGTTTTTCCTCAGTGTGTGAAACTGATCTGTAGCACTCTCTCTCACGCACGCACACAAACACAGACGAGTCATTTTCTTTTAAATTGTAAATATTTGTTCCAAAGGGCAGCTAAAAGTTTTTATTAGTTTCCTATACAATTATGATTTAACATGTACATCTGATTAGAGCTTGGAATACATGTGAACAAGACTAAATTGACGCATTAAGCTATTGCTGAACAATGACACCAACCTGGATGATTTGCACACATTTTGTATGTCGTACCTTTGCACAGGTTTCGTTTTTTCCATAAATCCACTTGACTAATCTTTTAGGATTAGCAGCATGAAGGGAAAATGCCTGGTCCACATAGCATAACATTTCTTATTTATTTGTATATGACTTTTTTACAGATTGTATTTGTGGTTTGTTTTTAATTTACATAAACCACTTTTTGGTTTCAATGCATTTTTTAGACAGCCCCTCTGTGGCTTTTTAAAACAGATTCCCTCTTTTTCCTTTCTCTCCTTTGACCTAATTTGGAAAATAATTTTGTGCCTGTGACATCATCAGCACACCTGTGTGCTAGCACTGCAGCTGAGGAAAGGTGCATCTGTCACTGATCACAGCTGCTAAGGATGCTAAAGCTGAAGCCTGAACCATACAGGGCCTGGGCTATGCTAATGATGCTAAGGCCAAAGCCTGAACCATACAGGGCCTGGGCTATGCTAATGATGCTAAGGCCAAAGCCTGAACCATACAGGGCCTGGGCTATGCTAATGATGCTAATAACAAAGCCAAACCACACAGGTTCTGCTCAAGGTGAGCACGTCTGCCGCCTGCAACACTCAGGAGCCCTGCAATCCTGGGGAACTGATCTCAGCTTGATCTCAAAGCTGTAACAAATGAGGAAAATCCTATGTTTGTTAAACAATCTACAGCCTGACGCTAATACTAAATGCAAGGCATTACCCGTTAAAACATACAAAAGACGAGGGATTTGTGGTTAGAGAATATGCAAGGACAACAAATTCCACAAATTACCTCGCAGCACCATTGAAACATGCATATTTATCCATTTGGTAACCTCATTCAGAGAGAAATGCAGACAACAGGCTGGAAAACCCCTGTAATGATTTAGGTTCTTCTCATGCCAGTGCCATTAACCATTTGATCCCGTATACTGACAATAAACCAATCAATTTAGCCAGTAGCACCATCACAAGGGTGCTGCCTTCTTTTCCAAGGGCAAAAGGATATGGCTGTGGTTTACCTGGAGAGAAGGTGTACAGGCCTCAGGTGTGATTTGTTACCTGAGGAGAGTGTACAGACCCCCGGTGTTTATTTTTATATCTGGAGAGAAGATGTACAGGCCCCAGGTGTGTTATATCTGATTGCTTCTGATCCTGACTTTCTCTTTGTCTCCTGAGTTATACCCAGCTTTCCAGCAGGCAGGTAGAACCAAGGCGAGCCCCTGCAGTCTACTGCTAATCAGCATGCGGTTTGCACAAAGTACTTTCTCCTGTGTTTGTGTTCCCTTCTTTGCCTGTTTTCTTTCTTTCTGCCTCATTACCCGTATAAACTTGGATTCCACACAGGTCACAGGTCCTCAAAGGTATCTTAGAGGGAGAGAGAGAAAGAGAGGGTGAAGAGAGATGGGGGGGGGGGGGGGGGGAGAGAGAAAGAGAGCACACACATACCTGCACACGCATACACACATACAAACTGACATGTGCGCGCGCACACACACACACACACACATCATCCATACTGTATATAGTTTTATTATGTAACCCCTGCTTTGACAACACAAGTGCCTGTATTTGTCATGCCAATAAAGCACTTTGAAATTGAATTGAGAAAGAGAGTGAGAGAAGAGAGAGAGAGAGAGAGAAAGAGATGTGCAGTGGGATCCTCAGCACAGGGCAGTTGGGAGCTTGCATAGAACACTACACACAGTATTCTGATTATATTATGTGTATCACAGGCAGCTACAGGGCCTGAAATCCTGCAGCTTCATACCACTTTAAGAAGACAGAACATTTTTGGCTTTCAGTTCCTATTCAGATAAGGATTCTTGTGAAAAGGTGTCTCATCTGCGCCTTTCTCCAGTGTGCGTCACTTTAGAGTCTGTGAATAAGGCTGGAGGGATGGGCTGCTAGGGTGGTATTCAATATAAACAACACCAGTCACCACTTTGTCCTCAATCTTGAGTTGCAAAAATGTTGTTTTTTTCCCCCCCAAACCTTCTGGTCACATGCTAAGTTCCCTTACCTTTCTAGTCTCTTATATATACTGTAAATATCTTTTCAACGGCAAAGACAAATGATTGCTGACTGCTTTTGATTATTTGTTCCCAGAGACTGAATTCGCAAGGATAAATCTCAATTTCATCCTACCTCAGAGATACTTGATGATCGTAAGGTCTTGTGACGAACTTCCTGTTCCAGGTGTTTCGATAAAATGAAATGCAATGAAGCTTGGCAGTTCTTCGCCACACGATGTGCACGTCCTCGCGACAATGTTCGGTTTATTTGGAACCTGCCTGTGCGAAGGGGCTGTGCGAAAGCTGGCCAGATAGATTTCTGGAGCTAAGCATCCTCGAATGTAATCGAGAGAACGGGCTGATCGCTGTCGGCGCCGCTGCACGGTCGAGCTGCACGTAGGCGCCTCTCCAGCTCGCGGGACGGGAGCCAGTCATAAATAGCGATGATTCTCTCATGCTGGTAGCTGTGATAAAGTATCAGTTTCTCTATTGCACGTCACCTGAACAGTAAGTAAGAAGAAAGATGCATCAGTGTGGAGATGACAAAGAATTACCTTCTGTCCCTGTATAGGCCTATATTTTTGTATCATAACTTTATTGACAGTTGCATAGTGTCTAATTGTTCAAGTGAATTCAGTGAAACACCAGTTATGTTCCGAGTTGTTTTAAACCCTAGTGCACATTAAAATGGCTGCATAAAGTTGAAAAATTCAATTAATTTTTATTAGAATCATTTTTATTTTCCCGTTAGGGAACTTCAGTATGGAAATTCACAATGGAATTGTGTTCTTCACAGTTTTGTATCCAGAGTCAGATTTGCCATTCTAACCATGTTTAGGCATGGCTGATAGATGGGTTTTAATGTGAACAAGGTTAAACCGTTTAAAACAGCTGGGCCACTGAAAGAGCTGCATTCCCTCTGTGGCTCTGTCCGGGCTGACGTGCAGCTGTTGGATGTGATTTATGGGGCAGCGGTGAGCAGAGGCTTTGAAGTGACCTCAGCTCCGATGTGACGGTTGCGGGTCAGCGCCTGTGTTTGGGAAGCTTTCGCCCGATCGGGCAGCCAGTCACTGCTCCTGGCTCCAGAGAATTTCACTGGGGTACCCCTCCCAGGCAGAGCGGTACAGGAGTAACCTGAGTCAGTTGTGCTTTGGCAGGAGGGACAGCTCTTCACCACCCACCTTATACTCTCAGAGTTTGTCATCACCATTTAAGCACAACACATTAATTCATGCATCTAGGGTTTCACACTTTAATAGAAACTAATTTGGTGCAATGGGATTGGTGGGAAACTGAGATATTGCATGTTTTAAAACATGGTCATAACATTTATTTGTACTATTTTGTCATAAAGACCCTTTATGTGTGACAACTTTCATAGCACACATCTTACCCATTCAACAGCTGCGTCTATAGCTGAGTAACTGAGTTCCTTGTTTATGAGTACAATGGCAGTACCTCTCTCTTGGTTCGAAATGACAGCTCTTAAGCACTGTATCCTATGTTTTCAGAGGACAGCAGTGGAGATGAGTCATCAAGGTTTGAAGGTGAAGGTGTGGTGACCCGGACACGCACATGTTTGCGCATTAGCCGACGGGTATTGCTGATAGGCTAGTGTTCATATCCTGATGCTGCTCACTTGTTGCACAAGCCGTGTTATAGCGGATCAGCACTGGGCATCGTGCCCTCCTGCAGTACCAAGAGCTTGTATAAGACACATTTTCACTAACTTCATTGGACCTCCTCAGTTTGCTGAGGACACATGTCCACAACATATCAGTGAAGCCCTTCCAGATACTCCCACATGTGCCACCCTGACAAATTAAAGTTGTTTGTTGTTGTTGTTGTTGCTTTAATTTCCTTATACAAAGAAAAAAGTTCTGTATCTTTGTCCTGTTTGTGGTATATGAATGAGTGAATAAATAATCAATCAATCATCATCAGACTAATAATATTTTTGGCCCAGCGACCAGCAAACATGTCGCTTTTGAGAAAGTACTATTGGACACTTCATGTGTGCCCTTCAGCAGAGTCCTCTCTGCAGGGGCGGACAGTTGCTGAGGCACGTGTGCATGTAGAGAGGCCTTCTTCACGTAGCCGCCCGCGGCTCCAACACGAAACGTTTTCATCTCAATCATTTTGTTTTCTTAAGGAAATGAAGAATTTTTGAAGAATGTCCGTTAGCGCTTCGCCTTGCTGCGCAGACACAACACTGCTTTGCTCTTTCTGTGAACCAGGAAGCCAGGCTGAAGATGGCTGAAAGAAAGGCTAAGAGCCAGGTAAGGGAAAGAAATGGCCTCAGCACACTCCAGCACACCTGCTTCCCTTCTCGGTTTACACAAAACGTGTTCAGACATCAGAGTGGATGTTTCCACCCGCTGACTGACCTGGGATCAGCTCACTCTCGCGGTGGGTCCTGCAGGAACTCAACACCTCTCCCGAAGGGGGACCCCTAAAAGCACACTGCCCTCCTAATCCAGTTACAGTTTTTGGAATTTCACAAGGGGCTTACAGGCCCATCAGCCTCCTTCTCCTCAGCCCAATAACTTCTGCAATATCTTGAGAAAAAGATTAACCTTTGCTGAAGGTCATTTCTGTCCATTTAGTGTGAGAACAAGCACATTGTAATTACACGTTACCCCTTTGACATGAGGGTTTCAAAGGGGTAACATATACTCCTTTGACATGAGGGTTTCAAAGGGGTAACATGTACCCCTTTGAACATGTGCTGGTCTCATCTCAATAATTGCCTTATTACCAAGTACACTTTTAAATTGAATGACTGATATTTTCAGAAATCCCTGCAAATATTGTGGCAGATAAGCGGCATCTCTGATTTAGGCATACTATTTCATATTCACCTAACTCCACCTAACTACGGCGATCAGAAATATTGTTTTACTACAAAAATGAACGTACATTTGTAGTATCATGGTAAAAGGGATTTACCGATGTATGAATTATCTTTGGTGTCTGACCAAACAATTTAAGCCCATGTTAACACGTTGCTTTCTGCATCCTCGCGTTAAACCCTCGGAACTTCATGTCATGACGCATACCTTTCCACGGCATCCTCTAACGATACTGGAGGACATTCATGGTTCAAAGGAGCTGAATTATGTTGACTTTCTTGCTTCAGCAAGCAATGTTTTTCTTACATCCGCAAACGTGAGAGGATATTTTCTGTCACTCATTTTATTTTTTTAGTACTTGTGTTTTTGTAGATGGCTAGGTGCCTTTAAGAGGCATGACAGTAGAAGGTGTCTTCATGCTGATTTTATGAACATTTTTGTTTTTGTGAGTGGATTTATTCAGCCTTTAAAGACACAATGATAACCCTCTCTTAGCTACCGTGACTTTGTACAAGGCACACAAGTGAAATAGGCCGAGAAGCAGGTCCTGATGGTCAGATAAGAGACTTTTTAAGAGTCTGTAAAATACAGCATCTGAAGCATTAGAAAGATTTAGGTTCAGTGTGCGAGACCATTGCTTTTATGAACTATTGATTTAATCTCATTTGCATCTCTGCACCTCACGTATCTGACATGGATTTGAATAATTGCAAATACAACCATTGAAATTATTTTTCTTGTTTTATAAATTTAAAATAGTGAAATTTTATTGAATTAATTGATATTTTTAAAAACAAAATGGAGGACCCATTTATACGTTTGCTTTATAACAGTCATCATCCTGAGAAATAAACGATAACTTGTAATTTCCCTTTCAGACATTTATGTTCAGTCGTTCTGTCTGTCACTCCACGGTACTCCGCTGAAATAAATTGAGCAAATTATCCTGCCATCCTTCTTTTTGATTAACTAATCCACAAAATGTGTTTTTGACACATTTGTGAGGTCTTTCTGTACTGTAACAAAAATATTACATGGGGATTTTTCCCCAGGTGTCAGTTCCATAAGTGATCTCTCTGTACTTGGATTAAACTGTCCTCCAGGCATGCTGCTGATGAAAACATGTTTGCCACGTGACCCTTGAAACATTTATGCAATGAGGGAGGTGTAACCTGCATGGGGCCTCCCACAGTAAAGTAGTTGATATTGCGGAGGCCTCCTACAGTAGAGTAATTGATATTGTAGGGGGCCTCCCACAGTAGAGTAATTGATATTGCAGGGTCTCCCACAGTAGAGTAATTGATATTGCAGGGTCTCCCACAGTAGAGTAATTGATATTGTAGGGCCTCCCACAGTAGAGTAGTTGATATTGCAGGGGCCTCCCTCAGTACTGTAGTTGATATTGCAGGGGCCTCCCACAGTAGAGTAATTGATATTGCAGGGTCTCCCACAGTAGAGTAATTGATATTGCAGGGTCTCCCACAGTAGAGTAGTTGATATTCAGGGGGTCTCCCACAGTAGAGTAATTGATATTGCAGGGTCTCCCACAGTAGAGTAATTGATATTGCAGGGTCTCCCACAGTAGAGTAATTGATATTGTAGGGTCTCCCACAGTAGATGAATTGATATTGTAGGGTCTCCCACAGTAGAGTAATTGATATTGCAGGGTCTCCCACAATAGAGTAATTGATATTGTAGGGCCTCCCACAGTAGAGTAGTTGATATTGCAGGGGCCTCCCTCAGTACTGTAGTTGATATTGCAGGGGCCTCCCACAGTAGAGGAGTTGATATTCAGGGGGCCTCCCACAGTAGAGTAATTGATATTGCAGGGTCTCCCACAGTAGAGTAATTGATATTGCAGGGTCTCCCACAGTAGAGTAGTTGATATTCAGGGGGTCTCCCACAGTAGAGTAATTGATATTTGATATTGCAGGGTCTCCCACAGTAGAGGAGTTGATATTGCAGGATCTCAAAATTATCTGGCGGGCCAAATATTATTGCTGGCGGGCCAACAATGGCCCGCGGGACGCCTGTTGCCGACCCCTGATGTAGGGCTTCCCACAGTAGATGAGTTGATATTGTAGGGCCTCCCACAGTAGAGTAGTTGATATTGCAGGGGCCTCCCTCAGTACTGTAGTTGATATTGCAGGAGCCTCCCACAGTAGACTAGCTGATATTGTAGGGCTTCCCACAGTAGATGAGTTGATATTGTAGGGCTTCCCACAGTAGATGAGTTGATATTGTAGGGCTTCCCACAGTAGATGAGTTGATATTGTAGTGCCTCCCACAGTATAGTAGTTGATATTGCGGAGGCCTCCTACAGTAGAGTAATTGATATTGTAGGGGGCCTCCCACAGTAGAGTAATTGATATTGCAGGGTCTCCCACAGTAGAGGAGTTAATATTGCAGGGGGCCTCCCACAGTAGATGAATTGATATTGTAGGGTCTCCCACAGTAGAGTAATTGATATTGCAGGGTCTCCCACAATAGAGTAATTGATATTGTAGGGCCTCCCACAGTAGAGTAGTTGATATTGCAGGGGCCTCCCTCAGTACTGTAGTTGATATTGCAGGGGCCTCCCACAGTAGAGTAATTGATATTGCAGGGGCCTCCCTCAGTACTGTAGTTGATATTGCAGGGGCCTCCCTCAGTACTGTAGTTGATATTGCAGGGGCCTCCCACAGTAGAGTAATTGATATTGCAGGGTCTCCCACAGTAGAGTAGTTGATATTCAGGGGGTCTCCCACAGTAGAGTAATTGATATTTGATATTGCAGGGTCTCCCACGGTAGAGGAGTTGATATTGCAGGGTCTCCCACAGTAGAGGAGTTGATATTGCAGGGTCTCCCACAATAGAGGAGTTGATATTCAGGGGATCTCCCACAGTAGAGTAATTGATATTGCAGGGGCCTCCCACAGTAGAGGAGTTGATATTGCAGGGTCTCCCACAGTAGAGTAGTTGATATTGCAGGGTCTCCCACAGTAGAGGAGTTGATATTGCAGGGTCTCCCACAGTAGAGGAGTTGATATTCAGGGGGTCTCCCACAGTAGAGTAATTGATATTGCAGGGGCCTCCCACAGTAGAGCAATTGATATTGCAGGGTCTCCCACAGTAGAGTAGTTGATATTGCAGGGTCTCCCACAGTAGAGGAGTTGATATTCAGGGGGCCTTCCACAGTAGAGTAATTGATATTGCAGGGTCTCCCACAGTAGAGGAGTTGATATTCAGGGGGTCAGCTAGCTTATCAATTTAGATATTAATTTAGCTATTCCACCCCCTCCTGTCCACAATCGCCCTACTCTCCCGTTTGTTTGAGCGTGTTTCTAATGGGGAGGTTCATTGTCTCCCGAGTCATGTTTGGCAATGCTAGCAAGCTAACGATAGCTCATGGCATGTCATTTTAACATTTAGCTAGCAAGCTAACGATAGCTCATGGCATGTCATTTTAACATTTAGCTAGCAAGCTAACGATAGCTTATGGCAATCCGTTTTAATTTAACAGTTATTAAATTAGTCAGAACTAGCTGAGTTAACTTAGCTAGCTACCGCGATTGCCTAGCTACTAGCGACGTCCTAAGTGCAGCAAGTTTAACTAGAGCATTTTATTTTGCTTACAAAATAAAACGTAGCTTCATTTTGCTTACAAAATAAAACGTAGCTTCAAACGGCAGAGCTAGCAATTGTGGTAGTTAGCCAAGTCATATATGGCCAGCTAGCTAGGGAAATATAGGCAGCTAATTGGGACTAATAAGCTAGCTAGCTATACTAGCTTGCTGGCTAGCAAGCTACGAAGACCTTAGTTTTAAATAGTATTCAGTCATATTCTTGAATTTCATAGAAAAGAAGTTGATGTGGAAAAGTGTGAAAGGAGCGCTGACATGACTTGCTGCGAGCTACACTTCAGCGGCCAGGCAAGGATCTGCTGAGGTAATGACGTGTATTTATTCCGACAAGTTGTAGTTTGAATATAGAAACTGGTTAGCAACATACTTTTTAAAACCATATAAAAGCCTAAGAATTTATGGTTAATATATTAAAACGTGAAAACTCTCTTCGGCTCATATTAACCACAGACCTTATATTCGGCACGAATCCGAAAACCAAAACCCCATAGAGTAGGCATTAACTAAAATAAAAGTTTACTTTTTAACTATTTCTGCCGATTATGTCTTACCGTCAATTTCTCGGATTGTTCAATATAATGCCCGTTCTCAAACTATGTTGTTTTTCTGAACAAGCTTCAAGTATATTTTACGTTTTAGTATTTTTTGTGTGAAAAACTACTTTCGGACAGTGATACAGACTAACGAATAACCTGTCCGTAAAGATCCACTCTTTAAAAACACCCAACATCTTCAGCGCTTGCATGCCTCTGATTCCAGTTTTGGGTTACTAACAGGAACAGGACAGCAGGGCTAGCCTAGCATGCATGGCATTGCTTCTTATGATACACAGAGCTCACAGCATGGGCAGCATGTCACTGCATCAGTCTCTCCGTAACTGTACCAGCAGGGCTAGGAGGCACGTGCAGGTCACACCTTCTGATTAGATTAGATTATAGATCTGTCAAGAGCTGTGTGCTCTCAGGGGCCTCTGTTTGCTCAGACTGGCTCACTCCTTCCCATATGCAAAAAGGTCTATAAAATTATATATGATCATGCTTGCAAAGTTTTATAAAAAATCATAGTTTTAATTATATTTGTATAAAATTCTTATACAATCAATGTTTTTTATAGGGAGAAGCATGTTAGGGAACTATAATTTTAGTCTGAAATGTATATTCTATATTACCAGATATTTATTTTATGAGTTTTGTATATGGCATATGCTATTTTTATCGGATTTTTATAGACTTTTTGCATATGGGTAGGGCCCCCGATCCAGAAACACACCACGCAACAGCACAATGCTGTCTCAGGAAGCAGGAAACTCCTCATGACAGCAGTCAGGTAACTGCCACAATGAGTGATTGGATGAATTTATATCTTATACTACCTGTGATGGGTGTGTGATACATGTATATATGTACAGTATACAGCAAACAGGAAAGAAGGTTCCGGACTTATAGTGAGAATCCTCAGAAGAACCATCATGTGGTTTGGTGTAAAAGCTTACGGAGCACACACACACACACACACACACACTCATGCATGCACGCACGCCCACACGCCCGCAAACTCACACACACACCAGGGCCGTTTGTAGACTGCTTTGATCGGTGGGGCATGAAGAGATGTTGGTGGGGCAAAAGGGGGGGGGGGGGACGAAGTAGCGGGGGTTTTACCCTTTTAAAACGAATTTCCTGCATTTCTCCACAACCTCACACAGGGCATTTTCTAAAATAAAATGTTTAATTTATGAACATTTTGAAGATTTTTTTTTTCTTTCAAAGCCCTAGATGAGATTTGAGATGCTTTCATATGAAGCTAAAGCATAGGCTAATCAGTATATTAGTGGATAAGATAATTTTATTACATTTTAAACCCACCTCCACCCCCCTCATCTTGTAGGACAACCTTATGCCCAATAATACCAAATCATTATCTAATCTTATATGGAAACAAGTTTATTAAACATGAGCTATATTCATTCATCATTTCAGTCTCTTTGTGCTATTTTCTATTTACATGTGAAACTACGTTACTGTAACTGTCTCATCCTTTTCATTTATATTTTAGCCATACTCCCCCTCTTTTTTATGCCTGAGACGCCGGGGGGCTTGCCTCTATTGGCGGCTGCCGTTTCGCCGTGAGAGTGATAGAGAACGTAAGAGATAGAGAGAGAGACAGATATGATAAGTGTATTTTAATATATGTGAAGTATTCCAAAGTTTGAGGAAAGTATAGGGCTGACTAGCCAACACGCAGCAGTAGGCTAGCTAACACACACACACACACACACACACACGTGTAACCAGCTAATGCAATGCTGCAGATGTTTTGCAGAATTGCAGCTATAACAACTAGGCTAGATGCAACATGTAATCAATCTATTTTAAATCAAATCTCCCAAACGGAGAATCTCGACACTCCTCAACTCACTCAGTAAGCTAGGCTAGCGAATATTATATCCTAAGCAATGCGCAACAGTTACAGTTATCAAGAAGAGACAGCATAGACAGATCAAAGAATCGGACCTCTTTCTCTCTCGCTGCGTCTCCATGTGTTATATGGCCAAACCAACCAATCAGATATTAGAGAAATATATTATTTCGATGTGGCATTTTTATGATTGGCCGAATCGTCTGTAGCTCTGATAGCCTACTGACAGCGCTACGGATACCGACTTCATATTGTCGGATTTTATTTTTTCTGGATTTGGCTTCCCCCCCCCCCCCCCTCCTAGACACGGCCCTGACACACACTAACACACACACACACACACACACGCACACACACAGATACCTGTAAAAGTACACCCGCATAAACCTCATGTGTCGTAGCGGTTAAAGGAAAAGTTCTGCTTTTATGCAGGTCTCACAGACGGAAGCTTTTTGATGTGAAATAAGAGTGCTTTGCTCTAAAGCACAGCACATCACCTTCCTGCTGTTTGTAAACAAATTCTCTTCAAGTAAAGTGTGGATGATGAGGGCTGGGTGTGGATATCAGGGTGATGGAGGCTCAGATTCGTCCATCACACTATCAGTTACAAGCTATAATCTGGATAAAACAAGACCGAAAAAATAAGACTAAACCTTTTTCTCATACATACTCTTAGATACTAAGTATATACACTACATGGCCAAAAGTATCTGGACACCCCTTGGTGTGGGGATGTTTTTCATGATTTTGGAATGAGATGTTGGACAAGCAGGTGTCCGTATACTTTTGGCCATATAGTGTATATTGAGTCGACTTGCTCACATTATGTTTCATTTTGTAATGTAACGTAAATAAACCGCATTGAAGTTAGATTGAATTCTGCTTCATTCAGCCAAGCCTTTATTTGTCTTTTGGTCTTGATGTATTTGGCCTTTGCAGACTCAGTTAAAATGAGATTATAATAATACATTTTCCGTGTCTTATTCACAAATAAAAAAAACTGCATCTGTTCCCACGTCGGGTAGATGTTCCATAGCTAATGTACCGTTTGATCTGCTTTTATTTGGATGTCTCAGGTCAGCACACCTCCCTTTTTGATGCTTTATATCTTATCATCGTGTAATCGGCACTTGTTTTGTGCGGAACCCGGTACAGATAGAAAAAAGCCATAAAGAGGTGAAACCCAACGCTGGCGCACACTGGAGATTGTGAGACTTAGGAGGGTAAAATATAGGGGCTGTATGATCTTAACAATGAAGACGGCACCTGTGTTTGTTCGTCCAACCTTCCTTGCTATTGCAGCGTCCGAGCGAGCGGGTTTCGATCATCCGTCTTAATAAAATAAAATAAACTGCGAGACCTGTATTTCATAGACAACTTGGAGAACAAACTTTATTTATTAATTTTTTCTTCTTGTTCTTCTTCAAATCTCGCGGGACTAATTTTCATGCCACCAAGAAAATAACACATCATAAAAGCAATAGTGACAAATAATTGCACATGCGTACCATGTTTACACTGTTACATTATCATATGTAGGCTATATAACCTACACATGGCTGTGAATTGTCTTTCTATGGTTTTGCCCAACCGTTGCAGAGCCATAAAGCTAATCCAGGATATCAGTCTCTTCCCAGCAAACAGTGGACATTCCTGCAACGTCTGTTACTGGTTACAATATAACGGCATGTAGTGAATGTCTGGGGGATGAGAACGTCCCGGGAACGTTCTCAGTGACGTTCACGTAACGTTTAGAAAACCCTAAAAAAAATACGTCAAGGCGACGTCCTGATGACATTTCGAGACGTTCAGGGGATGTACCGGGGACCTAATTTTGTTCGCTGGCTTGTCCTCATTGGAATATTTTTCCTTTAATGAGAAAATGCATTTACTTTTTAAAGCGGATTTAAAGATATGTAAGAGGAAATGTAAAAAAATTAATCTTCAGACTATAATGTAGCCTATACCCGGTTGACCATTTTTCTGAATGAATTTATGAACAAAACTTAAGACCTAAAAATAAAGGTTCTGTGTTAAACTAGCACAGCCCTCTCATCACAACTTACACAGAGGACTGAAATCAAGATTATTCTTTCCTTCTTGGTATTAATGCTCTTACTTATTTCACGTGTTGATAGTTTGTACCTCCACAGGATAATAAGTCATTTTGTCTTCGCGTCTGCACATCTAAAGAGACGCCGCTGCCGAAGCTTGTTGCGCGAAAGGGAAACGCTGCTGAACCGTCGCTGCGGAAAGTTTCTGTCAGCGGCGCATTTTACCGTCCCGTTCAGCGATTGGGCCTTCTCGTCATTATCCTCCCGAAGCATAGGCTATAGCCAAGACCGCACAAATGAAAAGCTTTCTGATGACAAATTGAAATTGGGCATTCATTATAGATAAGAGCAAGGTTGTGACATGATTCAAAGGAACCTTTGATGTTCTTCTGACGCAGTCACATCCTCCTGGCTTTGGGAGAATCGGGAGGGGGTGCGGCGTCTTTTTATTTGAAAGCTGACAGACAATTGGTATGTTTCCAGCAGATATACTGCCATGATATATGCCCTTACACAATTTTTTCTCTGTATTTCAGGATGTAGAAATGGCTCATCTTGTTATTTTGATTTGGAATCAACATGAGTTTGTATAGCACCTGAGTTCCCGATTAATTTTTGATTAAAAATATTTTAAAAAGTATTGAAATAGAACTGAAATAAATCATATACTTTCAACGTAGCAGTATGCTGTTTTCATATAAACTTTTTGATTAAACAAGAAGGCTCTCCAAAACTCCATGTGAATAAAAAAATGAATCAAAATTAATCTTACAAAATAAAAATGGAAAGCCCTTGATAATTATCTGTGTCTGTGTATCTATGTGTCTGTGTACTGTGTATGCGTAAATTAATTTAGTAGAATGGCGCACTCAAAAATGGTAACATGTTCTTAGTTTTCTTATGGCTTTTAGAAAAACAGCAATGATATTCATACAAAATCCCTTACACAATTTAAGCATATAAATAAGATGAAATATTTACACTAACAATCCAATCCAATGATTTTGCCTTTTGTTTAAATCTGGAAATTAGCTCAGCAATAGGCCAGCGGTAGTTGTTTTCGTTTGTACACTTTTTCAATAAATATCTGTGACCATTAAATTCACAGCAATGAAAGGAACGACGGCCCTTTTTCACATAAACATGAAACCGTAAAAAGGGTATTTGTATTGTTCAAACGATACATTTTACAATTCTTGTCATCCGGTATAGCAATACCTGTTACAGCTTCAAAAAAGATTTGTTCCTTTGGTTTTAATTTGTGGAAATACAAGTCCCGTGGCTTTTGGTGACTTAACCATCAGTACTCCCCATCATATTTAAAGGAGTGCGCAAAGCGTTCTGGGTAGCTGTAGGATGAATAGCTCCCGCACCGATAGGCCTCCAGGCTCTCCCCCCTATCCAGCTTGGCGGGCAGTGATTGCTGCTCATACGGGACGGCGGATTTCACGACTCCGGAGTCCTCCGTAATTTTCAGGTCGGAGTAGGGAGCAGGTGAGTCACCTTCTCGCAGCGAGTCACAGCTGGTGGCGCTTTTGACGTCGTAGAGGTTGTCGCTGTACTTGACGACGGCGGGATTGCAGGGCTGGTAGGAGACCTTGGTGGTGGTGGTGATCACTGTCTGCAGGGCGGGGGTGGCGGCCGGGGGGCCGGCGGGCACTGAGGTGCCCCCGGGGTATCTGTACAGGTACTCGCTGTTGTAGTAATGGTGGTTGGGCCCGGGGGGAGTGTGGGCATAATCGGCCCGGTCCCCGTGCCCCGCCCTGCCCGAAGCCGACTTCCAGCCCTGGTGTTTTCCTGGGAGAGCGTAGCCACAGTCGTGAGTGCCCAGGTGGGCAGCCCCGTGCTGGGACGGGGGCATCCCTGCCCCGGCCTTGCTGGACTCCCCCTCCACCATCGGGACACCGCAGGGGTCCTGGCAGAGCGACGCGTAGGAGCCTGGACCCAAGTAGCTGGACACGGCGAAGTCGTAGCCGTACGGCGGGCGTGGCACATACAGCCGGTGGTTGGCGCTCTTCTGCAGGGGAGAGAGAGGCTCTGCAGAGACAGTGGCAGGGTCGTAGCTGAACCTGTACGGGTCCGGGTTCTGGAAGGACGGGTACGACTGGGCCTGCAGGGGGAAGCCGTGCTCCATTATGCTGGGCCAGCGCTCTGGGCCCTCCGCACAGGACAGGCGCTGCAGACCGGGGAAGGGGCCGCTGGGGTCGTGGTACCTCCCTGCCTTCAAAACAATGAGGAAAATACCCTTTACAATCATGCCCTGGCCTCGTGCAGACATAACCATACTGTGAAATGCTGCGTAATGTTTTATCATAGCTACCTCTGATTCCAGAAGCCTCTTGTTATGAGTGAACTGTGGGGAGGACATCCTCCTTTTCAGCGTAGTTCTCCTGGCCTCTGTCTCAGATTTGCTCTCTGGCCTGGGGTGGTCATGCACTCCTTTAGACTGCATTCACCACAGCAGGGGATTCACAAAGTACAGCATTAAAAGCCAGTATCCACAAAATGCACTCCAACACATACACCAGTGTGTCCAATAACCACTGCTTTAAAGCCAGGGGCGTATACTACGAAGCGGGATTACTGAGTTAGCTGGATATCTGCATTGAGTAAAACCCGGAACCCTCCCAAATCTGGAACGTGGACTGAAGTAAGAGCTATTCTGGGTTTTACTTTAGTGCAGTTATCTAGCTAACTCTGTAATCCTGCTTCGTAGTATACCCCCCAGGAGTGCATATTTTCTAAATGTGTCCAGCATTACCCACAATGTATTGAGGTGGGGATTCTTGTCATTTTAGAAGACCTCGGGACTAAAACTTTGGGAACCCCTGGTTTACAATGCCATTGATCCAAGTAAATTTGAAGTGGGTCTCTGCCTTACCTTGTTCAATAGACTTACAGTTGCAATCCAGGAGGGTTTGTGTAACCACAGTTTCCATATTTAAATTGATATATTAAAGCCAAGCGTTTTTCCTGTCCTGGTAACAGATATTTCGTACCTGAAAGAACACAGCCTTTTCCTCCAGCCTCCAGAAGTTGGTGACAGGGTAGCCACTGTGTCCCCTGCAAGGTATGAGCTCCAGAGCGGAGCCACAGCTGGGGCAGAGCCTCTCTAAAAATCACACAAGGGCTTCCAATGTTAAAGTGCAATTAAAGACCCTGGTGCTAAAAGTACTGAAGTCACAAAATGTTTATTTTGAGAAAATCTGATCTGAAAATATCATTGATCCATAGTGGAGAAAAGAGACTTAGGCACCTTTTCTGTTAACAATATAAGACTTAGCTAAACAAATACAACATGTTTCTATGCTCAATTTGAATTGTCTAAAAATGTGACTTCAGTACTTTTAGCACCCGGGTCTTCAATTCCATACAATAATAATTTACTTGAGTGTAAATTTGCTAGTGCTTCAAAACACAAGAGGAGAGCAACCTCTGCAGTGAGGTGAAACTAGGAGACTAGCCAGGAGACAAGGTTTATTAGTCTTGGTGCGTGTGCAACATTTCTGAGTGAAAGTCTGCTGAAACAGCAACTTTTTAACAAATGTTTAACAAATGCATCATCATAATTATGCATGTAGACAAAAATGCATGCTATTGCTATTATTATTACTTACACAGACATATTTGACTGATAAATCATGACTGTCAATGTTACATTATTTTTGGTGTTTCATTATCATTCTGATTTTATCATAGAATAACTATAAATTATAAAATTTATAATATTTATTTTTTTACATGCTTTTGTCAAAAATGTGTAATACTTTATAATGTTTTTATATCACTCTTTCAGTTATGAGTAACACATTTAGGGCAGTATTACTCTACTGCATGTTGTAATGTACAACAGATTGGTATCACGTGACAGGACGTGTGCTTTAACACATTTCTTTCAATCTGTAGATTGTATCTATTATTTGGCTTGAGCATCACATACCTAGGCATGAAACAAATAATTACAGAGAGCCATATGTCTTTCCACTGGAAAAAAGGTAGTATTTCATAAAAAATATCTCCTTCAAAATAAAAACTTCTGTCAGGTGAAACATGTCATTTTAACTTTTGTCATTTTTTTGCAGCACTTTATTTTTAGAATATCATACTATTTATACATACATATTATGTATACATACATAATGTGTGTTCTAAGGTTTTGTGTTTTCCAAACATTATCATCTTGTTTGTGGTTTTTTTGTTTGTATTTGAAACATCACTGGCCATTGCCATTCAGTCAACCCCATTATACATCTCAAGACACGGGATGATGTCACTAAATTATATCTAAATTAACAAGAAAACTGGAATTCAATTCATGGAAATCAGTATTTCAACAAAACAAAAAAAAGGCCATTGGGATTCTATGGGTATGGGGAACATTAGCGCACTGAGAGTTGTTTCAGATTCAGAGATTAATATTTATTTTCAGACTGTTTTATAGACGGTGTAACTTTTCGTTAGATTGTGGTATGGGTAAGACAGCCTTAAACTGATTACACGTGACTATTCGTCCTACACAAGAAAAAAAGGTCAAAATGAATATAACGAATAAAATATGTTGCCAATGCATACTCACTCTGTTGTTTTTGGCGTGCTTTGTCGCAAATAGCGGGTCTGAGTTCTATTTTGCTGCCGTCGGTGAGCGTGCAATTCCTGCCACAGATAACAATACCAAGGCACGATTTCTTGAGAATCTGGCAGTTGTGGTTGTTAGTGTTCCGCATCGCCCAACCGCTGAGGTGTCGCTGTGCGTTCTTGTCCTCACTGTTGTATATGAACCGAACGTAACCGTCCGTCCATTCTTGGAATGCGTCGTACTGTTTGATATCCTGTCAAAGATGGACACAGTTTTGTCAATTACATTGTGGTATAGGATACAGTGACGCTTATTGTAAAAAATAATAATAATAAAATTGTAGGTATAGGCGTGTGAAAATATTGTTTTCTACTTTGTAATTTCAAATGTATCCAAATTTATTTAGTCAAGTCGACCCATTAAGAGATTATTAGGCCAGAAACATACCTCACGCAAATACGCGAACGTGGACGCTTCGAGCTACGCGAACAGTTTTTATTTTGCCATGACATTTGAGAAAGACAAACCAGAGGAAAGCACAGCTCGAACAAGAACGTTGTTTACTGTTGTTGCCTGCTATAGCGTCCCTCGCTGCAACGCTCTGGCTTGTCTTTCACAAATGTCATGGCAAAAGAAAAACTGTTCGCGTAGCTCGAAGCGTCCACGTTCGTGTATTTGCGTGCAGGTAGCCTATGTTTCTGGCCTTAGACTCAATGCATACATTTCAATACATATAATTTAATACAGCCTATTCTGAATGAAAAATGACATTAACGCATAGCCTACATGTCTAGTTTTAATGTTCAAACTCTTGAGACAAAAACGAAAATTCCCTTACCTGTGGAAGCTTTGGGTCGTTGATATCCCAGGATAACTTCATCCCAAAGGAACAAACACAATCAGAGTCGTCAAATGGATCGGCTGACTTTGACATGATGAAAAACTTGCATGAAAAGGGGCGTTTATTGAGACGCGTTAATAGCTCATTCAGCCTTGCGTGCGGAATGCGTGTATAGAGACGAATAAACTATTGCCAAACTGGTATAGCCTACAAAATTGAACCCTCGATTTGTGATCTATAATTCGTATTCTACAAATGAAAAGAGAAAACGTTCCAAGCTATGCGTCCTTGTTTTCCTTTATTTGTCCAAAATAAATCCAGGTTTCAGGTACGTCCCTGTGGCGCACTGAGTGCGCTCCTTGGGGCCACGGCGCATGGAATGGCTGCAGGTAAGGGCTCGTATGTTTATGTAGCCTAAAGCAAGAGGCTGGATTTGTAGCCGGTCATATCAGCTATGCTGCAGTCGAGCACCTTACAATTTAATTCACCATCCAAAATGCTGACACCCTCCAACCGCAACGCCATACATCAGAAAGGCTACATCGTGCAAGTGGCCAAAATATAAAAATTATTTAGACGTAGATGTGTCATATTGTGTCGCGCGTCCTTCAAAATTGTATGTTTTTTTTCTTAATAATCTGCGATAAATTTGTATACGTAGGCCTAAATTAAAATAAAAACGGCTTCGCCACGCACAGAACTGGGATTCTACAGCTCATGTCAATGTAAGCCTACAGTGCCTTCAGAAGTTTTCACCCCGAAAACATTTTAAGGCCCATTTTCTAAGGTCATATGTTTTATGTAAACGGAACGTCTTTCACCTAATTGGAATGAAAAACAAACCGACCGCAACCAAAATAAACACAGATTAAACCAAGAATATAACACTACAGATAATAATAACAAGCCGGTTTATCCCGTTGAAACAGTATTTAAGTTTAACTAAAAAATATCACCCATTGTTTAAATGGTGAAAACATGTAGGCTATGTGTTCTTTTTTAAACACCTTATATTTCTTATTGAATTATTATATTGATAATGTAGTCAGTGTATTTCTGATATTACGAACGCGGGAGATTACAAGTTTTGCTCTTTTTTATTATTAAAAGTAATTAGAACTCGCTGTGTACACTATGGCGCTATTTCCTGCTCTTTTCCTTTATGAAACTGGAACCAATGAAGTTTATAATATTAACTTAAAATTTCTGGTGAATATAAAATAATGTGTAAATAATCTGCCCAAATACGCGCATTGCCTTTAAAGAAAAACAGCCGTGCGTCCTGAAATTTTTCAATGTAGGCTACAACTCACCAAACCACTAAAAATGTCAAACAGACTGACCAGATATTGATGTGTTTTAGTGTATATAGACGGGCATGGTCTCTGATATTCGACACTGTTTTCTGTCAATGGGCCAGATCTTTACTGTACAACAGAACCCATAATAATAACGAAAGAAAGCTTTTCATCAAATAGTTGCGTCATTCTGCAGCCTAGACGTGGACACAGAAAACAGCCAGATAATATCCCTGTCGACAAACAAACAGTGACGCGCGTGCGAGAGCATTTTCATTTGACCACAAAGCTTACATTACTTAGCACTGTAGCCGTTCAGGTGGTGATGTGAGCGGAAAAGTACTGAATAAATTAGTTATGTAACTCATGAAATTCGCCTGCTAACCAACGAGCTACAATGTAGCTAATAGACACACGCGTTTCCTGAGAAGATACATTCTAACTCTGTGATGACGATTAGGCATATATATTTATAAACCTCAGATAGCCTATATGAAATATGCTGAATATACGAATCCATGTGTCACTAATAAACGTGTAACAACCTGTGTTTTCGTCAATTGCCACCTGAAATTCCAGTTAGCCCGTAGATTCATAAGCTCCTCAGTACCTCTTTAATGTATAGGCGGGTCAAAAATGACCCGGACTATTAAAATAGTATTTCTTAATATGTATAGCCTATATTAATATCAAAAACATTTTTTCACTTAATTACAAATACATTCGCATTCACACGGTCATAATATCAAATTTGTCTGAGCCTAATATTAAAGTGTTAAATCAAATGGAACATAAATATCAAATGATATGCCATTAATCAATATTAACATTTCAAATTTATTGTATTTTCTGGAACATCAATATCAACTGATAACACATTAATGAATATGAAACACAAACCATTAATCAATATTTAACACAAAACAAGAAAAATAGCATTCAAACAACAATATCCGTATTACTATTATTACTATTGTTATTATGATTATTATAATATAAATTAAAACAAAGAAATCTAAAACAAATAAAAATCTTCAGACATGAAACGCAATTCAAGGATCTGATTATAAAAATGTACTCTGATTATTAAACTTAATCTCTGACTATTAAACTACAAGTTAAAGTATTTTTTTTTTGTTAGGGAATGTGTGTGTGTGTGTGTGTGTGTGTGTGTGTGTGTGTGTGTGAGAGAGAGAGAGAGAGAGAGAGAGAGAGAGAGAGAGAGAGAGAGAGAGAGAGAGAGAGAGCGAGCGAGAGAGAGAGAGAGAGCGAGAGAGAGAGAGAGAGAGAGAGAGAGAGAGAGAGAGAGAGAGAGAGAGAGAGAGAGAGCCAATAAGACACAGCACTTTTCTTTCAATATAATGCATCAAATGGCATTGGAATTCAATACGGGTCAAAATGATCCAGCCTATGTAAGTATCGTAATGGAAAACTCATCTTTACTCAAATTGTAAAAAAGTTCAAACAAAAACTACTCATTCTATTAATAAAAGATACGTTTGTAGAAGAAGTCATGAAACAATAGTCGTTGACATGGCTTATTTTGAGAGATATTTGGGGAAAAAATAGCCCACACAACCTGGTCATATTGACTCACATATGCATCATAGAACCAAGAGCTAATAATGGTACATATTATTACTATTTGGTAGATTTATTAGATTGGTTGATTTAATAGATTTTCAACAAAGCTCCAACTTTGTTTTAAAGAAACAATGCAACATTGAAGTATCATAGGAACCTAATTTTTAGATGTAGATCTGGATTTAACTATCCTTAATATCATAATTAAAAGAGTGTGTGATATTAGAAGTAGTGTGCAAGTCGTCTTCCTTCGTTATGAATGTAACCTATCCATGTAATAACAAACTATGTCACGTGAAAGATGTTCGGAAATACATCGCACTGCAGTAGAAGTTCTTGGCAGTCGTTACTACAATAGCATAGTTAGCCTACACAAATTCATTACAGCGGACGCTCTTACCCAGAGCAATGTATGAAAGTGGAAAATGTCAGTGTCAATGAGGAATACAACAGTGGATATCACAAAGAAGGCACAGAGAGCCATTTATAATAAATAAGTGTATCGTTAACCTGACAGCCAACACTTTACAGTAGCCTACCACTAGACAGATAACCTATCTTTACATAGCTAAACCTATCTGAACAAAAACGTCTTCGACGTAAAAAAATTAAATAAAAAAAAAGCCAAGTTACTCACGCATAGCCTATACAGAGCGTTGTCTATAAGTCTTTAATTCCAACTTGCAAAAACTAGGCCTGCCTTTAAAAGTATTGATATCAAAATGTGGCCAAGTTACAACTAACAATATTGCCTATCGTAGCTCACACGAAATAAACTAGCTCTATTCCAAAGCAATGCTATCCAAACGTTCCTAAATTATTTAATGCAACTTGGCCCTGTGTTTCTTCATCTTAGCATGTGAAGAGATTGTGCCTCATGGAACCAGGGCCGTGTCTAGGGGGGGGGGAATTCTCCGCCTGCCCCCCCCAAAGCCAAATCCAGAAAAAATAAAATCCGACAATATGAAGTCGGCGCAGGCTACCAGAGCTACAGACGATTCGGCCAATCATAAAAATGCCACACCGAAATAATACATTTTTCTAATATCTGATTGGTTGGTTTGGCCATATAATGACTTAATTTAGCACAAAGAGACTGCAATGATGAAAAACAGCTAAAGATAGCTAATCTTTAATATACTTGTTTCCATATAAGATTAGATAATGATTTGGTATTATTGGGCATAAATAAAGATGACCGTCTATATGATGAGGGGGGTGGAGGTGGGTTTACAATGTAATAAAACTGTCCTATCCACTAATGTACTGATTAGCCTATACCTATATAGCTATATGAAAGCATCTCAATCATCTCATCTAGGGCTTTGAAAAAAAAAAAAAAATTCAAAACGTTCATAAATTAAACACTTTATTTTAGAAGATGCCCCGTGTGAGTTGTGCAGAAATGCAGCAACATCTCTTCATGCCCCCCCCCCAATCAAAACAGTCTAGAAACGGCCCTGCATGGAACAACATATGATTTCAATTTCTGTTTTTAACAGTTGATGAATAATTACACTCCAGAAAGGATATGGTTGTACTTTGTTGGCAAGTTTACTTTAAACAATTCACAGAGACATTTATATCAAGAAACATCACGTACAATAGAGAAAGGGGGATGAATAAATAAATGCAAATAAAAATTTGTAATATTTTAACCTAGAAAATAGACTATATATAGCATTTTTCAAACGTATCCAGACATGTTTGTGGGTCAGATGATGGCAAATAAGTAATAATACAATTTTTTAAAACATAATAATAGTTATAATGTTTGCGAACAGAATTTTGTGAACACAAGAATATCTATGCTCTGTAGGACCACACAGGTTTTGATAGAAATCTAAATATTCCAAATAAATAAATACATAATAATAATAATAATAATAATAATAATAATAATAATAAATTGTATTAATTCTGTGCTATTCATAGACCCAAAGCAGTGGATGCAGACAATTGTTCAAACATGCCCTATACCTATAGTGTAGTACAACTGAATCAGAGTATTTCCACCGTAAATTATTCTCATTTTGCAGTTTGATGTGGCACATACAGTTTCATTGATCACAGTCTCTTGAGATTCTAAGATGAAGAAACACAGGGTCAAGTTGCATTAAATTATTTAGGAAAGTTTTGATAGCATTGCTTTGGAATAGAGCTAGTTTATTGAGTGTGAGCTACGATAAGCAATATTGTTAGTTGTAACTTGGCCACATTTTGATATCAATACCTTTAAAGGCAGGCCTAGTTTTTGCAAGTTGGAATTAAGGACTTATAGACAGCGCTCTGTTGGCTATGCGCGAGTAACTTGGCTTTTTTTATGTTTAAGACGCTTTTGTTCAGATATCACTTATTTTTGGTAGGTAACTAATGATGAATAATGCATGAAGATCATGACATTGAGAGAGACATGCATACAGAATACATGAATTCAAAGTAAATGCATGCAGACATTTGCGTAACCATAACGCCCTCTACTGATGAGAATGAGAACATTTGTCCTATTACCGATAGTCCACAATTACATTAAAAGAGTTTGTAGATGAGCTGTATTTAATGTCTAATAAAATACAATGAACAGCACCACCTGAGCTATAGATCATGAAGTAGCTTGTAAATTAATTAACCAAGTCTATATGAAAACATGCATGCACAATAGGCTAGACGCAAACACATTCTAGCTGAAAGACATAAAGCCTAAATAGTTTGCATAAGTAACATATGGAAATACAGTTTTAAAATAGGCCTATTAATATTCTATAAAAATACATTTAATATTAGGATATTGAACACTGGTTCAACGCTATTGTGACGGACCCTCCTATCTATTAGGGGGCCCTTGGTCTGGGTCTATGCAATGGTGCTGGTTCCTTTCTCCTTCTCTCCTGCAGGAGTTATGCGATCGGGAGGGGGAGGTCTGGCGAGATGGAGACCAGCTGGGCCGGGGTGATTGGGGAGGGGTTAAATGGGCGTGGGTTCAGTCTGCTCGCTGCTGACTGCCGGGCGGACCATGTTTTAAAGCTGTGTTAGGTAGTATGTTTCCGACGGATCCAGGGCATCCTCATGCAGCTGGAGATCCTTGCATGTAAAATCTGAGCACCGACTTGCCTTTTAATATTTATTGGAACTTGTCTAACTTATATTCAATAAAGGTGTTATATTCTTGTCCGACTCGTTTGGTCTCCCATTCAGGCACGGCCTGTGAGCTAATTGGCTGTGACACTATTGATGCGTAAATCCAAGCTTCCATGTGGGGAATACGAGCGGCCGAGTTCATAAGCACAGCAGAATTCCATCGCAGTTTTTTTTCCGGTAGTGTAGCCTGTCGTTACCTGCGGGAAATATTTTGGTACCGGACCATGTAGCTAGGTTTAATTTAGTTTTCTGTAGTGCAATGGATGTATAAGGCATGTTGATTCACTTCGTTAGCCTAGCTTGTACCTGCTTCCTGACTAGCAGCTGACTAACGTTTCTCTGGCAAAACGAATGTTGGCTAACAAGCTTAATTCGACAGAAAGAAAACAATAGATACTACTAAGAAAGTAGCCTACCAGAGATTCTTATTCTTCTTATTATTATTATAATTAAAAGTGTTTGCAGTAAGTAACATTGTCTGTACAGTAGCGTAGACTAGGGCCATGTTCGGAGGCTATTGTAATTTTTTTAAGTGACCAACTATGAAACAGATATGTTTTGGGGATTGACGTTTATAAATCCGATCTCAGAGAGATTGCAGCTTACAGTAGGCTATCATCAATTCTTAATGTATTATCGTAAATTAATAATTTTCCTAGTAGTTCATTTTATGGTGACATTGTGTTATGTGTGAAAAGGATAAACTGAACAGAGCTGAAGTGAAGAAATGAATAAAGACATAATAATGTTGGCCGAAGCGAGCGTTGAAGGTTCGGTTTCCACAGTGAGTCAGACATGACCGCAAGAGCACAGCAGGCTCCACACAGACAAATTTTGTCGCCATTTGTTTGAGATTAAAACATGTAGCCAATGGCACAGTTATTTATATATATTTTTTTATTATTAATGCAACAACTTGATGTTAACCAGATGATATTTTTTGCTTGACAAATGGCCATGGGATACCTGTTCCCATAACGTTAGCTTTTGCATAACTAACTGCCGTGGTGTCCAGTGACTGAATTGTTTAACTAACAGGCTACAAGTGAACATGAATATTGTAAACATGTCTTTGCCTTTGCAATAAAAAAATATTCTTGTATGAGAAAACCGGAACATGTGCACACTGTTTTTAGTCCAAAATAAAATTACACTTTAGTACCAGGTGGGAATCTAACCCAGGTCTCTGGAATACTAAGGCTTGATGCTAACCACAAGACCAAAGAGGTACAGTCACATGATATAGGCTATAGGCCATTTGTCAGTGTCAACAGCAAAGATTTGTTTCCATACTGCGTAACGTTGAAGTGGTGTCATCTGACTTTTACCATTTTGCTGTAGTACAATTGAAATACAAGTGAAACATTGAACCGTTCATATTGGAATTGTCTTTTGCCTTTGCAATAAAAATAAGTTTGTTCATGTGAAAATAACAGTATAATAAATAAGAAGTATTTAACAGTTGCACATTGTTTTTGTCAAAAGTAAACTTGTGCCCTGTTGGGCTTGAACCCCCAATCCTCTGTGTGAGAGGCAGCAAGTCCAACCATTAGGCCACAGCATATAGGCCATATAGCAGTTTTGTCTGATGTGTCCACATTAGTTTGAAGCGTTTTTATTGGGCGATAAGCTTGGGAGAGCAGGTATGCGATGTTGTTATCCAATGGGGAGAATGATTATTTGAGGGTACGGAGGCAGGCAGGTAGTGAGGGTCTCTGGTTAGGCAGGAAAATTGGAAAGAAGAAGAAGCAGACGGAGAAAAACTGCAAAATAACCCAAGTTTGGGGCTTTATTGTGTGGATGTGTGAAGGTGTATCTGAATGCTGTGTGGTTACATGAGGTCAGAACATACAGAAGTTAATGTTTTTAAAGTCTGTGGTCATTGTGGTTACTTCTGTAGGAAACCCTGAAAAGTCAAACTTTCTGTGCTGTATAGGTATGGGGCATGCCCCGCCAAGCCGTAACTTGGCGGATGGCATACCTGCCATCCCAATAACAGCATCCCAAAAGGAAATCCAAAGAAAGGGTATCTAAAGGGGGTCAAGGGTCACAAGAAGGGACATGTGTCTTATATATATATATATACTATCAAGACACTGGCTACACTTTCACATCTAAGGAAAAGCATACCCAGCAAGGTACTCATCAATATTTTTTAATGTGTTTTAAAAGATGCCAAATCAGTGAAACCACAGTCAGTAAGAAGTAGTAGTAAAGTAGGTACTTAAGTAAAACATTCAGAAAGAACTTAAACACCTGTTTGTCACAATATTAATTGATTAAGCTATTGATTGTTATAAACCCTAGCATGTACAATTGGTTCCCCAGGATTAAGTTTGAAAACCTTGGCCACAGACAAGGCAGTCTTCAAAAGGATCTTTTACAATGGCACCATCTAGTGTTTGAGGTAGAATAAAGCCAAAGGAAATGTAAACCTTCACATACATGTTCATACCGAATATATCCACAAGATGGCGACAAGTCACTTTTTACCTTCCACTTTCAACAGAATTTTTTTGCAAATGGCTGTCGTTCTACATTCGTGTGGGGCCAGTATAATGGCCCCTTCTCACTTCCATTGATAAAAATGCGATTTTTGGTCCATATCTTAAAAATAATTAAAAACATTTATTTTCACTTGAACAACAAATGACAGCAGGCCATACTCTGACCACTTCTCCGGATCCATACTATCATGGCCCTTTCCAGGAATTGCCTCTTGGTTACTAATTAATGGAGAAACGAGAGACACAGAGAGTTTTCAAATTGGTCAGATAAGGGGGTTGTCACGCTTGTTCCTTGTACTAATGAACAGACTGGCTCAACTGTTCTGATTCCCTGAAAATCATGTGATAGTAATTTTCTGTTTTATCGAGATAAATGTTCATTTATATTTAGATATTAATATAGAGACTCGTTGTTAACAGTCAGCTTTTCTTATACCTTGCTTCTAGTTCTTAGTCTAACAGTAAAGGGCATGGTAGGAGAACAGGGGCCTGCAGGCTGCCCATGAGCTGGATCACGCTGTACCATCTATATCTATCGAAGGTCACATTGTAGTGAATTGGAATGTTTATGTTTCTTGTGTGAGAAAGAGCTATCTTTCCTCCGAGCTGTCTGAATGTAAAGGAGGGGCCCTTGCTTAGGAGTAAAGAGAAATACCTCTATATTTCTTTTCGACCTATCTGTATTTCTTCCCTGTCTATGAAATCCGCCCCTTATGACCTGATCTGTAAAGAAATGTATAAAGGTTTGACAATTTCTGCTATATGCCGGAGAGAGCTTTTACGAGCACTCTCTCATTTGTTTATCTGCAAATAAACGTATTATTGCTGAGTGTTAACACGGCTTTTGTTGTGACTCTGTCAAGGACAGACTTCGCTGCACTGTGGGTAAATCGGGAATTTCCACGACAATCACAACATGGACAAGACCTCGGTAACAAACCGCCAGACAACCTTCATCACCCAATTAGCGGAATGGAGGCGTGTCCAAAGTCCAAGCGGTTCAGAGTTCAGATGGCCAGAGTTTATTCCGATGTCTGTGGCTTGAATCAGAATGATGTATGAATTTAACCCCTGGAGATGATACTGATGTCACATGGCCATTACTCATAATCTCTTTCAGTGCTGAGTATCACACAAAGTAGCTGTAGGTACCATTAAAATTATATGACATACCATTGATGGCTGGACATATTTGCCCCTTACTTTCTAGTATCAGGGGCAGAAAAACAAAATGCTCCTGATCTGCCGTATTATTAATGAAATGTATTGGAACGTTCACATCGTGATCAGCGCAGAACTTAATATTAACCAAATCACTGATGACCTATTGCATCCCAGACACCATGGAAATGAATGATAATTTTATTAATCCCCATGATTGAAATTCACCCTGATCCACATTTGCAAAAACATGTTTGGTTTCTAGGGGTGGTCTGTCAGGAGATGCGTTTTACATTTTCACCAGCTGTTTGCAAACTTTTTTCCACCAATTATAAACCATACATGACAGAACTGAGACAGAACACAATCAATATTCAGAGTTCATTCAGAATCACAGGCCAGCTAATCTACATCTATCAGCTGTTAAAGGTGGCACCTTGTTATTGCATATGCATGGTACACTCTGTACAACTCACTCTCCATATCTCCATATCAAGACTCAAATATTAATTGTACAGCATAAATGAACTATTTAAAACATTATGACATGCATATTATACATTATGTTGTAAAAAATACTCAAGTGTCTTAAACCGTATACTTCAGTAGGATATTCAGTATGCAGAAATACATTTGTTTACCATGTGATATGTACAGTATCGTATATTACACTGTGCTTCCAGGACAATCTGTTTTTAGTTTAATGAAGTAAAAACAGAGGGAAACACCTGAGTTATAATTATTCATTTTGAAATGGGGCAGGTTTCCAGCAGCGTGTGTATAATTACTTTATGTTCATATATGTTCAGAAGAAACAATGTATTCATGTTTTAATAGTATTTAAATAACTTAATTGAAAATAAATAGCTAATTTCAATAACATGATTCAATTACGGTCACAGCAAGAAGATACCAAGTTTGAATCCCGGCAGAAGGCCTTTCTGTGCAGAGTTTGCATGTTTTCCCTGTGTCAGCGTTGGTTTTCTCTGGGTACTCCGGTTTCCTCCCACAGTCCAGAGACAGGCAGGTTAGATGAATTGGAGACCATAGGTATGAGTGTATGAGTGAATGGTGTGTGTTGCCCTGCGATGGATTACTGACCTGTCCAGGGTGTATTCCTGCCCAATGCTTGCTGGGATAGGCCCACCCCCCACAATCCTGGGATAGATGATGGATGGATGGATGGATGGATGGATGGATGGATGGATGGATGGATGACCCCCATTAGGATAGATGTCAACTCCATCAGATAAAATTGACAAAGTGTTATATTTTCTCATTTCACGGTATAGCCATAATGAGTAGCCATTTTATTTTTTTCAGTTGCTAAGGTCTCTAAATGCAAGTGCACATGCACATTTTTACTTTCTATTTCTATTTTACTTACTATTTTTATTTTGTTTTGATTTAGAAGGGAGATGGAGTTGCCCTGTTATGTTTGAGACACTGCTGATTGCAATATTATTTCAAATTTTTTTCAAAAGACTTACCAGAGCACACGGGACCTTGCTGCCTTCTGTGTGTGTGAAGCAGCGGAGTGAGACGGAGGTGCTTAGGATATGGCTAACCACCCTTTTTATGATTGACTGAATTACATTTTTATAGAAGTCTGATGGTGTTGGCAAAAATCTGGGACACAACTTGCAAGGGCCAACATTTTCATAAAATGTTTTCTTTGAAAACAAAAAGGATTATAAGAGTACATTTTAACACCTGTGTTATCAGTGGGAATTGTTAGTTTTAGGTTTTGAAGGTTTTTGAAACATTTTTTAATTGTTTGAAATTGTGAAATCTTGTCTGGGACAAGGATTTTTCATAGCCCTCGACAGGTATAGAAGTTTAAAAAATAGAATTAGTCCAAAATATTTTATAAATTATATTTATTTCATACATAAAACACTTAAATGTAAATTCAGTTTTAAGTGATATTTTTTATTTTTTTGGTAGGACATTATTTGTCCCAATATATACAGTGCCCTCCACTATTATTGGCACCCCTGGTAAAGATGAGTAAAAAAAATTACTGTTTGGTGAATTAGCTTAATCTCACACTGGAAAAATGAGAAAAATCCTCATCAAGAAATAATTATTTTTAACAAAACCATGTGTGCCACAATTATTGGAACCCCTGCATTTATATATATAGAATAAAGTAATCATTTTTTATATTTGGTCGCATATCCTTTGCATGCCATGACTCTGTGACCGAACAACATCAAAAAAATTGTTGATATCTTATTTTCTGGTACTCTTTCGATACTATAACCTCTCTGCATTTGAATGGATTTCTATGGGAATTGGGGGGTGGGACTAGATTTAGCTGTAAATTACGCTGGAACGGTATGGAACACATGGTTGGCTAAATGGCTCTAAGTCATCAAGGGTCTGACGTATCAAACAAGCCTTAAAATATCACCATGCTGCCAGAAATACAATATATATGGATGGATAACTTGAAGGGTTTCTTCTCCTGACTTATTTTTCCATAGAGTTCAATAGGAAGAGTTAAATTGTCAGGAAAAACAACCCTAAAAGTGATCCATCCATATCTATTGCATATCTGGTAGCAGAGTGATGGTTTGAGGCTCGTTTGATACCTCAGACCCTTGATGACTTACAGCCATTTTACTAACCATGTATTCCATACTGTTCCAGCATAATTTACAGTTAAATCTAGTCCCACCCCCCAATAGAGATATATTCAAATGCAGAGATGTTATAGTATCGCTTGTAAGAGTACCAGAAAATAAGATATCAAGAGTCTTTTGATATTTGTTGGGTCACAGACATCAGGAAGTCATGGCATGCGAAGGATATGCGGCCAAATATATTTTTTAAATTACTTTATTCTATATATAAATGCAGGGGTGTCAATTATTGTGGCACACGTGGTTTTGTTAAAAATAATTATTTCTTGATGAGAATTTTTTTTTTCTCCTAATAAATTTACTTCTATTTTTCTCATTTTTTCAGTGTGACATTAAGCTAATTCACCAAACGGTGAATTTTCTATAACCTTTTGTAGGGGATCTCTATGCCAGAGACATGGAGGAAATATTGGAGGTCCAGGTGCGACAGATGAGGAATAATAAAGTGTTCCAACAAACACCACAAAGACGGACGATAATCCGTCGTGGATGGAGAAAATAAGGAGAACACAAATAACCTCACGATAAAAAGCGAGGAACTCGATAACAAAACAAAAAGAAATAAGCAGTAACGCTTATCTAACTCCCGTTGTGGAGTGAACAAAAAGAAAGGAAAGATAAAAATAAAAAGAACCCTAAACCTTAGGGTGAGAGCACTCGTAGGTTTGAGTGGAAAACAAAGAAACCAAAACCTCTGCTCTGAAATAAAAGAGTGAAAGAGCGCACTATACTTTTTCTAAATTGTACTGCTAACAAGTCTCGCGTTGAGAAGCAAAGCGGTCGATAGCAGCACAACTTCCTACACCTTTACCGGCTAGAATGTTATGTGAAATAACATGGAAGTGACGAGAAAAGGAGGAAGCGGGGTATAAATAGTGAGCGAAATTGCAGGACAGGTGAACTCACTAATCACCGAGGCAAAAGCAAAACCCGTAGCGGAACACAGAAAATTCCGATAGATTACCGGTAAACGGAAAAAAGGAATACAAAACGCAGAGATAAGGAAAGAAAGGTGCGATCCATGACACCTTTTTACTCATCTTTACCAGGGGTGCCAATAATAGTGGAGGGCACTGTACATATAAATGCATAGAAACACATTATACAACACATTAGAATATTCTGAACACATTTTTTAAATGCTCACATTGTTGCCACTTTCATAGATTTTTGGATATATTGCATTTGAAGTTTTATAATACATACAATATATTTTTTTACAAATTATTAAAATACATTCTGTATGTGCTTTAACATGTTACATTTTCTTAAATCAAAAAGTCACTCAAAATGCTCATGTTTTATTAAACTAATGTCTCAGGATGAGGCGTGCCTTTATCAAGGAATATTTTTTAATAATAAATGTATTATTTATGTATCTTAATATAGACCACTGCTGTGTAGGCATAGTACTTTGTACATTGGTTTGGAACATCTCTGATTCCTTTCATTCAATCTTAGGCTTTGTTCAAAGAGGTGTGTTTTGTGTGATGATGGTGATCTGATGATAGCCACACCATTGATAGCTGGGGGACTTCGGTAAGCGCTCTTATCTTTATGGGCCCAAAGGTTGGTGCCATAAACATACCTTACACAACCAGAGACTCCCTTCACTGACATTTTATCACTGCTGACTTCAAGTGGCAATAATTGAAAATACACAATTTCAGACACAAACAGTGGCAGCACTATCGGCGAAACCGTAGAGAAGGCAAACACTTTTATTTCACGGCTTTCCCCCCTCACCCCCAGTCTCAACACTGCCACCATCTAGCTGCCATTACCCCCAAAGAGATTTACTGGTGTTGGTTTCCCAGGGAATCAATAGGGCGTTATTACAGTACAGTACACTCAATAATTATAACTCAGCTGCCAAGAAGGATTTTCTTCCTGCCTAATTTGCACATAAGACTCGCAATGTCTTGATTTTGTGTGCGTTTGTTTTGTATTTCATTTTATATACCTGAGTTAGAAAAACTAATATATTTTGTCCGATAAAAAAAATTAACAATTAACTGTGAGTCCATTGAGAAGGCAACCGTCTACACACAGAAAATCTGAAGATTAAAATACTTATTATCAGGCTCCGTGTACATTGCCCCTTAATCTCTGTCCAATTTTGGAACATATGGACGATGTAAAGCTCTTGGACCTGTGCTGTAACAAGGCTTTAAGACAAAAATGGCCAACATCCTGCACATCCGCATCCGTGGAAAGGATATCTGTATGTCGTGTGATCCACGTAAACATCGGGAGCACGAGAGTTTGCAACTGGAATCGAAAAAGTTACCCATCATTCGTTCGCCCAAGTAACCCGCGTAAAAATGGCTTTATATTGAATATGCTCCACTATTCATAAATGTCCCCGATAAATTACATTCAGGCCTAGTAAAACGCTGGGGAAGGTAGTGGGGGAAACAACGGGGTGTAAAACGGCTATCCCAGAGATTAATACAATAATATTGTATAATAACTGCCTTGGGCGGTTCGTGCGCAATACCGGCTATTTGCGCACTAAAAAAAGTAGCCTCACATTTCTCACATTGATGAAAAATACAGATTCTAGCACATCATAATAACGACAACTCATATGAACCCATAGGAAATGCAGTCGTGCTGCAATTAAATTACTGTGACAATAAATTAATTAAAATGCACATGGGATTCATGATATTCTACCACGCTGTGTTCCCCGGGGAAATGGTGGGAATATTTCGGGTCCGTGACTGTGAAGGTGTTTATTCAAGAGGTTGGTCTTTTTGATTATTTACGGTAAGGTGGACCAGCAATGTCCACTAAGCGATCAGGTGATCCACCAACCAACTACGGCACGCGAGACAACCGACTGGAGAAAATGCAAAATGGCAAGTAGCAAATGTGGGAGCGTAATTCGTTCACCTTTTCGACCCACATTTGGACTGAAATTCTATTCCTGGAGCTTCGTTGAGACGATGACGCGCTGAACCTGCCACAGAGACAGTCTACATAGGGAATATTTTATTTTGTTTTACAATTTCATTCATTCAAATAACATAAATCGAAAAGAAAATTGCAACATGGGGCTGTGTTATAGTCTACGTCCGCGTCTATTTGGTGATCTAAGCGGGTCCATCTCCAATGCTACCTCGGACTCGGACCCGCCACCGGACTCATCTGTGCCGCTGCGCGCTGGGGGCCTTCGCCACGAAGAGACTGGGGGATACAGCGAGACGGTGATACGCCGCGGGGACACCAGCAAGACGTCCGCTGGGGATGTCCGCCGTGGGGACACGAGCACCGACGGTGTGGTGATACAGAATGGGGGTGGTGGAGGAGGAGGCAAGGGTGGCGGAACGGACCGCAACCGTCGACTACAACTACTGCAGAGGCACAGCACCCAAAAACAGAAAAACTGGGATAAACTGCTAATGGAGGAGAAGGAGGCCGAGAGAGAGGCTAAGAAAGTCAGTAAGAACATTGACAGAACCCTAAAGGAGCTGAAACGGGAGTACAAACAAACCCACCGGCTGCTTTTGCTGGGTAGGTGTGATATCATTAGCGATCTTTCTGCATCTCTATGGTTATACAATTATCATTATATGAACGGTTCACATGCATTCGCTCTTTGCCAACAGGGAATATTATGTTTATTTTGGGGTTTTATTGCATTGGTTATTTTTTTCCCTTAACGCTGCGAATTAAATTATGGAGACTCCCTCTCTCCTTCAGTCCACGTGAAAGGGTGTATCCTGGTTAAAGTAGAGAGAAGCAGTGCCAGACTTGTCCGGTCGGATAGTTGTCAGGGTCGATGCGTCTTTTCAGTTAAAATAGTAGCCTATAATTTATTTACATTAATTCATCATGTGATTGCAGTGTTTTGCAAACGAGGAACAAGTGCTGTTGCAGATACGTGCACATTGTGTGCACTGTCTGTCAATGACACGCATCTCCAGTGTTTTCTAAGTACTTACTACTGATGGGCCTTCAAATGAGTCTCATTGCTTGTCATTACGTCGCGATGAAACCAGTGATGAAAAGAACCGCTGAAACAAATGTTACTCAACGATTCATCATTTCACGTCTCCTCAGGAATTTAAAGCAGTTAACACATCCTACGCACATTTGAGATGGAAAAACACTATATATTTTTTATTGGTGTGTGTGTGTGTGTGTGTGTGTGTGTGTGGGGGGGGGGGTGTAATGTGGTCCTCCTCACCTCAAAGACTAAACTAAATCGTTTGAATCTGAAATCAGGAGAATATGACCATCTTTTTGTGCATTGAGTACAAAACTGTCTGACAATGGATTTGAGTGGATTTCCCAGGAGTTCAGTTTTCTGGGCTGCGAGTAAGCTCACAGCAATCGCACCCCTGAGCAGCATGCCTGAATACCCCCCCCCCCCCCCAAGATATCTAACGATCAGCGATATATGATGAAATATGTTGTTCTGACAAACCTGTAGGAAGATTACATACATTATTGAGTTGGTAAGCTACAACATCGCACTGTTCCCACCTCACCCTTGTCTTTGGGAGGGTGTTTAGACTGATACTCTACTTTATATAATATAAACAGCTACAGAAACTGACAGTGGAAGACAGACCTATAAAATGGAATACATGAGTATCAACTGAACATTTACAGCGCCCCCCCCCCCCCCCCCATCCACCTTAGTCCTGTTAGCCACACGCACACATTTATTTATCTCCTCAATAAACTGACTGCAGTTTCTGCAGGTGATAATAAATTGATTGGAGCTGAGATGTTCTGAGATAGTGAGATTGTGAAGGTGCTACAATATGAGCACTTGGATCGTGTTGACATGAACACGGATGTGTTTCTGGAACGATTACAGTCAGGCTGAAGACGGCAAATTAGACAAGCCTTTGTATGAGGAATAACTTGATATTTTGACTAAAATAAGGTGAAACAAAATATTTCAGCTTGACCTCAACAATTCTAACATAATAGGGAGCTTTGGCATGAGATTGAAAATTACCAATATTACCAAAAGTTACCTGGAACCCCCCCCCTCTTGTAATCCTAGTAACAACACCTTAGCACAAATGGCAGTAAAATTCCAACATAATAGGAAGGATAAGCATGAGATTGAGTGGTAATTTTCCACTGAGTGGCAATTATCCCTGAAAAATTACTGAAAATGACAGAAAGTTACCTGGAAAATGCCCCCTTTGCCACCCTAGTCTGTTATAGAGTGAAGGTAAAGGGTCCTAGTGAAGGCATGGGGATTTGTGAGTGTAAGGACCCATTTCTCAGAGCTCAAATGCTAACCTTGAAGAGCACAAGGCTGAGGTATCAAGGACAGTATATTTATTTTAAATGGCTGAAGTGAACTATTCAGTTCAAGATATTAAAAGTGAAAGTGAGAACATGCTTGCTGGGGTGAGGGGTAACAGAGGTACTAGGAAGATTTGGGTTTTTGTGCCAAATGAGGGAAAAAAACAATAGAAATGCCTGCCCTGGCTTTATGCCACAGAATTATAAATTTCAATCTTTTTGGGTTTTACCAAGACTTCTATGGGACACAGAGGTCTGTGGGACCTGGGAAATGTAGTTCTCTCAAAGACCTCAGCTGAAAATTTTAATACCCATAAATTGAGGTGCTCTAATTCAGCCCCTCTCTCCTGTGTGTAAACCAGGGTATGAAATGAACACCCGCCAGATGCTGGTAAAATTCTGATTGTGGCTGGTAGATATTCTACTCCAGCAGCCACTTTGGCAGGTAACCAACCAGGTTGTGTTACACTGTAAAAGGTAATGTGGCTGGTAAAATGTTGAAAATGGCTGGTGATTTTTAGAATCCACAAGCCTCTCTGACCTATGGGTGGAAAAAGCTCATTTCATACCCTGGTGTTAACGCTGATCAGTCGTCTTATGGGTAATGATGTTCTGTCACTATTCCTGTCCATTTGAAGTTTCAGGAGAAACATCTAAATCAGAATCTGCATCACACAGACACTCAACATAGAGAGGATTGTGAAGGGATATACTCAACATAGAGAGGAATGTGTAGGGATATACTCAACATAGAGAGGAATGTGTAGGGATATACTCAACATAGAGAGGAATGTGTAGGGATACACTCAACATAGAGAGGAATGTGTAGGGATATACTCAACATAGAGAGGAATGTGTAGGGATATACTCAACATAGAGAGGAATGTGTAGGGATATACTCAACATAGAGAGGAATGTGTAGGGATATACTCAACATAGAGAGGAATGTGTAGGGATATACTCAACATAGAGAGGAATGTGTAGGGATATACTCAACATAGAGAGGAATGTGTAGGGATACACTCAACATAGAGAGGAATGTGTAGGGATATACTCAACATAGAGAGGAATGTGTAGGGATACACTCAACATAGAGAGGAATGTGTAGGGATATACTCAACATAGAGAGGAATGTGTAGGGATACACTCAACATAGAGAGGAATGTGTAGGGATATACTCAACATAGAGAGGAATGTGTAGGGATACACTCAACATAGAGAGGAATGTGTAGGGATATACTCAACATAGAGAGGAATGTGTAGGGATATACTCAACATAGAGAGGAATGTGTAGGGATATACTCAACATAGAGAGGAATGTGTAGGGATATACTCAACATAGAGAGGAATGTGTAGGGATATACTCAACATAGAGAGGAATGTGTAGGGATATACTCAACATAGAGAGGAATGTGTAGGGATATACTCAACATAGACAGGAATGTGTAGGGATACACTCAACATAGAGAGGAATGTGTAGGGATATACTCAACATAGAGAGGAATGTGTAGGGATATACTCAACATAGAGAGGAATGTGTAGGGATACACTCAACATAGAGAGGAATGTGTAGGGATATACTCAACATAGAGAGGAATGTGTAGGGATATACTCAACATAGAGAGGAATGTGTAGGGATATACTCAACATAGAGAGGAATGTGTAGGGATATACTCAACATAGAGAGGAATGTGTAGGGATATACTCAACATAGACAGGAATGTGTAGGGATACACTCAACATAGAGAGGAATGTGTAGGGATATACTCAACATAGAGAGGAATGTGTAGGGATATACTCAACATAGAGAGGAATGTATAGGGATACACTCAACATAGAGAGGAATGTGTAGGGATACACTCAACATAGAGAGGAATGTGTAGGGATACACTCAACATAGAGAGGAATGTGTAGGGATATACTCAACATAGAGAGGAATGTGTAGGGATATACTCAACATAGAGAGGAATGTGTAGGGATATACTCAACATAGAGAGGAATGTGTAGGGATATACTCAACATAGAGAGGAATGTGTAGGGATATACTCAACATAGAGAGGAATGTGTAGGGATATACTCAACATAGAGAGGAATGTGTAGGGATATACTCAACATAGAGAGGAATGTGTAGGGATATACTCAACATAGAGAGGAATGTGTAGGGATATACTCAACATAGAGAGGAATGTGTAGGGATATTCTCTATTTGTAGATGAAAAATTTAGATATTCTCAGTCCAGCCCTGGCAGACCTTGTATATTTTAGAAGCTAAAGCTAATTTAAATCACCCATGCAATTAATTTATGTCCAGCATGCGATGGAATGATCCCGGACTCTTGAGCCAGTTTTATACCTGAACCTGGCTGGACTCTGAATGATTGATGGACAGTGAGTGCAGGGAGGGGCTTTCGTTCCTCTAATGCTGTACCTGGTTCAGTCATGTTCTACCTTGGCTAACGCTCATCTTAGGGCTGCCTGACCACGTCATCGCGTTAGCCAGGTTAGTCATGTTCAGCACTGACATCGCTTTATTGCCACAGGTTAGAAAAGAGCTTTCTACTGGGGCATTCCATCAGAAACCAATCACTTTCTGACCTCACCCGTTTAGATTTGAGCACATTTTTTCACAAATGTTAACCTATATGAGAGAGTGTTAGAATGTGGTTTGGTTAACCAGAATGACCAACCGTTCAGGAGAAAGGGGACCTCAAAGTTGACCCATATTGAACCCCCCACCCTACCTAAAGACACAGATATCTTCTTCTTAAAATAAACATAACAGTATGATTCTCTTATTATCGGAAAGGTTGCAAACAAGGTTATCCATAATTTCAATACTTTTGTCCAACATAAATAAATAAATAAATATGCAGGTTATGTGATTTTTGTTCTTAAACCTTAATTTGCAAGAAATGCGTAAACTGTGTTTTTCTTCATTTTTGAATATGTTGTAGGGTAGACACTTTACATCTCCTGAGGTTTTCATGTTTTGCCATTTTAATCAGTTGAGCAACAGCAGACCTCTGAGTGTATGGTGGGTAGGTCAGTCTAATGCATGAATCTTTAAAGAGGAATTCCACCAAAAAATGGTGTTTGATTTGTAGTGAGAGCAGAGATAGAGCCCCAAACATCTGCGCATGTACCAGGTACCTGCATTACTGTGGACTACAACAATGGCCGGACACTTACATAATGCAGACAACGCCAGTAACAAGTTGCCACTCCCACCGAATACAACCAGAGGAGCTGGGCATTACTACTAGTCCTGGAAGCGGTTCTTTGAGAGAGGCTAACATCGCTTGCTGGCCAGCTAACCACTACAGTTCTACTGAAAAAATATCACCACTATTAGCTGGAGTCTCCAGAAAAAAACTGAATTAGCTAGCCTAGCCAGAAGTCTGCGACACTTACTAATTTCGCTTCCCAGTCCTCTAACGTAGGTCTGGGTCTCTTATGCCAGTTCATTTTTGTGGATCCAGAATAATGTCTCCCAAGACACCCTTATGCATGTGGTGACTAAAATCAGGGTTTGTAGTCAGACAGACCCATCCATCTTTGTCTCTTTCTAGCTCCACAGATGACTAATGAAACTATGCCCGATTCCACTCATTGCAGCAAACATTTCCATTTCAGTTGGCACTGCGGCACAGTTATCACACATACACCACCAGTCGTCGTTTACCAGAGGCAGTCCCGGGTCGGCAGCGCGATCAGCTCTGGATACAGCATGAGAAGGTGCCGGCTCACATCATTGGAAAATCTTCTCATCCGTCTATTCGAGCTCAAACCGTTAGCCTTCCACCTCCGATTCAAGTGAAATTTTTCAGAAGGTGGCGTCATCCAGAGTATAGTCCACGGAATCGTTGGAAGCCATTGTACTGGCATAATTGGTAACTTAGCTAAGAACTCTTCGAGTTTCTCGCAAGCTAATACTGTTTCCAGTTGTAATGGCAGGTTCCCAGCACCTCGCTCTCTGAGTTCAGTCAACGCCTCCTGGGATGTGTGGGAGGTATCTCCACTGCCACCACTGTAGTTTTAAAAAAATGAGGAAGGGTAGAAGTATACATCATTTTGACGTATACCTCTACCAAATTTGCACCTTTCTCTGCCGATATTTCTGCTCAGAGATTATTTTTGCCAGCCTCAAAGAGAGACTTAATCAGTTGCACCTTGATCTGTTAAGTAAGGTTAATGTTGTTTTTCTGTGGAATTCCCCTTTAATGTTGCCTATGATTTTCTTTTTCACCTCAAAACTTCAGTATTCCCATTTGTTTTTTGTCACATGACTGAAAAACAGAAATGTAAAATGAAATTACAATTACAATTATAATAAGGAAGCCCAAGTCAGCAAAAATGTTTGTTGTGCAAAGCCATGTGAAGGTGTGAAGCCACTGATCAAGGGCTGATGATGCTTGGCTCATCTCATTTGGACGTAGAGTGTATGTTCTTCCTGTTGCTGTGGATGGCTCCACAGATGTGAGCACATCGCCCAAATCGACCAAGAGTTGATCAGGATGCTAGGGAAACTAAAACTAAAACTAAAAAATGATTGTTAAAATCTAAAATGGCGAGGTCAGAAAGTGGTTGATTTCTGACGGAATGCCACCTGGACGACACTTTCCTCTCTTGATTGGCTAAACCTCGATTTCTAGCAATTTGGTCATGTGCAGTAATTCCTCTCTTGTGATTGGTCAGCGATGTCTGTTGCTTTCTCCAGCGCTTGTGCATATGTACATCTGTGCATGTGTGTGTACAGGCATGCATGCGCATACATACATGTTTGTGCACGGTCACACATGCATGTGTGGGCAGGTGTGATATATTCAAGCAAACCTAAATCTACCCTGTAGTGTTCATTTCGACTTTTTGTTACCACATACGTGAGTGGGGCAAAGTCTGAACTTGATATGTTTCTGCAAGTCCCTCACATTGTTCCAGACTATAGATAAGGGGAGTCAGAGACTGATGTAGGCCTACTGTGGCATGCCATTCATAAAATGTCTGTCTGTGTGTGCGCATGTATGCGTATGTATATGTCTATGTGTTCATGCACATGTGTGTGTGTGTGTGTGTGTGTGTCTGTGTGAATGCGTATGTGTGTGTGTGTGTGTATCTATGTGTTCGTCTATGCGTATGTGCGTGTATGTGTGTGTATGCTTGCGTGCATGTGTGTGTATGCCTGCGTGCGTGTTCATAAACGTGTGTGTGTGTGTCCGTGCACGTGTGCCATTGTCGTTGAGGTGCAGGTGGATGCAGCACTGTTATCATGCTGGATCAGCGTAGCCGTGGTAACCCTGAGAGGCAGTCTGGCAGGGCATAGCTGTCTATTTTTAGCTCTTGTTAAGGCAGAATCTGGGTTAAGGAATTTTGAGAGAGAGATGGGAGCAGGCCCAGAGTGTGTACCTTATTCAGGACCCTGCAGTGGGGGAAACTCTGCCATTTCAACTCCCCCGTCCATCCCAATCACAAAAGATCCTGCCTCTGGCCACGTCCCCGCCCCTCCAGACGGAAGGCGTGGTTTCAGATCGCAGGCTGATCTTGCGTGAATGGATAACACTGCCCACTCAAAGTCATACGAGTTTCCTTGGAAAATTGCATCTGAAGCCACACTATGCAGGCCGATATAAGGCTCTTCCTCTTCCGCGTTAGATACGGGGAGGTTGCGTACCTGCTCTCTAGTGCTCTCTAAAGCGGTAGGACCGGCGGCTCGGACGCAAACCGAGCGTGCTCCACCAAAGCACGCTTCGCATAATTAGCGTGGGACTGTATACTGTCGATTCCGGTTCCCCCGCAGCCAGCAGCCCTCATACGGGGGTCCAGCTGCATGGCATCATTTAGAACATGGGCCTCTGTTCAGACCCTGCCCACAGAATGGTGGGGACAAATGCACTTGGAATCAATGCTTTTTTCAGGTACATTTCTGTGTACACTTTATTTTTTACGTATGGTGGTTCTGTGCGCGCATGTACATGGATATGTGCTTGTGTGTGCCAGCATGTTTGTGTTTGTGTGTGTGTGTGTGTGTGTGTGTGTGCGAGCGCGAGCGCATGAATGACCGACAAAGTAGGAGTGTGTGTGTATATATAAACGGTTAAATGCAAACGTATTGGGACAGTGACACAATTGTTGTTGTTTTGGCTCTGTCCTATAGCACATTGGATTTGAAATAAAATAATGAACGTGAGGTTAAATGCAGACTGTCAGCTTTAAGTTGAGGCAATTTACGTACATACCGGGTTATCCATGTAGGAATTACCATCCTTTTTATACATAGTCCTGTTGCTCATTTTAGGGGAGCAAAAGTAATGGGACAATTTAACATAATCTGAAATAAAATTGTTATATTTAGTCATTATCCTGCTGCGAGGTGAACCGCCGTCCAATGAGTTTTAAGGCATTTGGTTGGATCTGAGCAGGTAAGATGTTACTGTACACTTCAGAATTCATCCTGCTGCCGCCGTCAGCAGTCAGATCATTAGTAAACACAAGTGAGTCGATTCCAGTGACAGCCATACATATCCAAGACATAACATGACCTCCACCATGTTTCACAGATGAGGGGGGTCGGGGGCGTGGGCGGGGGGAGTGCTTACTTTTATGAGTCATGAGCCATGAGCATTGACTTAATTACTCCTTCCGTCACTTTGGTACAGGTTAATAATCATCTCATCTGTCCATAAGACTTAGTTCCTGAAATGGGGGAGTTATGTATAAAAAGTTCTGTCATTTCTACATGGTGAAAACAAAATGTATAACTATACCCTTTTATAAAAGTTGAGAATCTGCACTTTGACCACATGTGAATTATTTGATTACAAATCTAAAATTGTTGAGTACAGAGCCAAATCAAGAAAAAATGTGTCTTTGTCCCAAGCATTATGGAGGGCACTGTATATACTGTATACAGTGCACACCAGAATTATTGGCAACCTCAATTAATATGAGCAAAAATTGCAGGATTTATGAAATGTTACAAAAATTAGGAAATTGTATAGTTTAATTGCGATACCATTGATCAGAAGAAAAACTAATCTTTATTTTGAAGAAGATGTTTCACAATTATTGGCATCCCTGTGTCAGTACTTTGTACACCCTCCCTGTGCATAGCACTGGTCATATCACTGAGTTTTCTCCTGTAATATTTGATGAGGTTGGAGCACACAAAGAAAGGGATTTAAGACCATTCCTCCATACAGAGTCTCTGTAGAGTTCTTGGTCCTCGCTGGTGGACTCTCCTCTTCAGCCCCACATGTTTTCAATGGGATTCAGGTCAGGGGACTAGGATGGCCATTGAAAGACCTTTATTCTGTGGTCAGTGACCAATCTTCGTGTGGATTTTGAGATATGCTTTGGATTATTGTCCTTCTGGAAAATCCAACCAAAAAGTCCCGCTTTTAGCCTTCAGGCAGAGGCAGCCAGATTTTGTTCTAAAATCTCCTGGTAATTGATGGAGTCCATGATGCCAACGATCCTTACAAGGTTCCCAGGGCCTTTAGAGAAACAGCCTCACAACATCACAGATCCTCCACCGTACTTCACAGTGGGGATAAGGTTCTTTTCTGCATAAGTATGCCTCTTATTATTTCAAACCACCTTTTGGTATTTATTGCCAAAAAAAACAAAATTTTCATCTCATTTGACCATAGCATCCGGTTCCAATCTAAATTCCAGTAATTTTGAGATTAGTCCAGGTGCTTACGTTTCCAAAATAGCTTGTTGGCATAGAGGTGGCATCTAATTGTACTTTTTGAGACTTGTGGCCCCAGGACGCAACTAACTTCTGCAATTCTCCTGTGATCCTTGGAGACATTTTTGCCTCTCAAACCATCCTCCTCCCTGTACGTGGAGGCAAACTACACATTTGCGTGCTCTTCCGGGCAGGTTCATTACAGCTTCAGTTGCTTTAACTTGAACTATTGCCCTAATTGTGGAAATAAGTTGTTTCAGACATGAAGCTATTTTTCTTTAGCCATTGCCTGATTTATGAAAGTCAACAACCTTTTGTCTCATTTAATTTGCGTGTTCTCTGAGCTTCCTCATGTGGATGGATTACTACTGGGTTTTGGTTTGTGTGTCACCTCTTATTTATACCCCAGTGAAACAGGAATTGAGAATGACCACACAAATAGTTCCGAAAGATTCAGGTGTGCTTAAAAAAGTTAAATATGACTGGACCATATACTTGAATTTGGTTTGTTTGTAACTATTTCAAGCCAATAATTGTGACAGTTTTTTTTGAGAATATATTTATTTTTCTATGAAGAAAAGCATTTAAAAAATTTTTTTTTACCTAAATTAAAGATCATATTTTTCTTATATTTTGAGTGTAAAGTCATGCTGATAAACGACAAAAAAAAAAGTTTTTATAGCCTTTTGTGCTCATATTTTCGAGGGTTGCCAATAATTCTGATGGGCACTGTATGTATGTATATGTATGTTTGGGTATGGTTTAGTCTGTGCGTGTGCGTGTGCGTGCGCGTGCGCGTGCGCGTGTGCGTGCCTCTGGTCAGTCGGTGAGCATCATGTGCAGTTGCATACTTGAGACATGTTTATAGTTTATGGTTTGTAGTTTATAGTTTGTAGTCCCACGCTGCTCTTCCACATGGATAAAGGGATGAAGTGTGGTGTGCTGAGAGGGGATACAGGCAAAAGGCAGTCACACCAGCCTTCCAGAACTGTGCAGACTTCCAGCTCTCTGCTTTCTTTTACTTTGCACACATGCCTATCTTTACACTCAGTTCCTACACACACACACACACACACACACACACACACACACAGATAGAGCAAACATCTCCCTGTGTACATTTGGTACGAAGGGCAGCATTGCGGTGAAAGGGTGAGAAGTATTGAAACCTGAGGAAGTGTAGAGACAACAGTCCGCTGACAGCTCTTCCGTATACTTGAGCATGTGCAGGTATTGAAAGGTAGGGGGCAGTACTGTCTGCATGTGTACAGACTCTACCACTGTCTGGATTACTAAAGGAGGAATACAATACAATCCTCTTCCACAACATATTCCATCAACTAACACTTCAGTGCTATGACATTGAGTGAAGATGGTCATTTGTGATCATCGACGATGATCAGGTAAAGGTTGACATTGACTTGCCTTAGAAAGGTGCGGGTGCACCCCCACACCATACCAAGAAATTGCACCCCACAGCATTTCACCCTGCTGGAACGCTGGTGTGCTTCCATATTCTGTGTGACGTTTAGGACTGACCGTTGAATCTGCTGTCTATCCCAGACTGCAGCTTCTGAGAACACAGTAGAATATTCCATGTAACATAACAGCTGTGTTCCACTACAGTAAATTGCTCATGTGAGCACATTTGATTTGATACAGGATTTCTGTCAGGATTGCACAGCCCTATACAACAGCCCTATACAACAGCCCTATACAACAGCCCTAAACAACAGCCCTAAACAACAGTCCTAAACAACAGCCCTAAACTGTCTATGGTTGTCGCCGGAAGGTGGCTCACAGAACACAGGACTGCTCAACAGGTAGAGTGCCTCAGCACATTTTCTCAGATGGGGTTGTGGTCAGTGCAGTCCATGGCTCTTGAGACTGTTTGGTACGTTCCACCATTTCAGGACTACAATTCCCATCAGTCCCTGCGTTTATCATTTTGCGGCGTTTTTCAGTCTTTACCTTGCACCAGGTTTATAAAAAGCTGTTCTCATGATACCATGTTCTATTAACCAAAGTAACCAAAGTTACATGGAAGAGGTGGAATTTCACCTTTCTCCTTATCATGCACAGCACATGCCTTAACCTTTAACCCTGGATCAGGGAGGCCAGCTAGCATCCAATAGCAGGGAAAAATGCTGCAGACAGAAGCATGTAGGACACAATGCTCAATGCTGTCTAGGCAAATGGTGCCGTTTACCTGAAACATCCAGGAAAGCTTTAATGCTCAGCCCAGCCATGGAGAGCTTGGACTGTGTTTGCTGTGGGTGCGTTAAGAGCTGCATGGTGAATAGACTTCTTACCTGAACTGCTGAATGTGTTACATGTCTGGCTAGGTGTGTTGGCCCTTACCTTTTTATCGCTACAATCCTAGCAGTTATCTGATGCTGAGTGGCAGATGCCCACCTGTCACTTGTGTGTTTATGCTGTATTTATGTTTTATGAGGTCATTTGATTAAATAAAAGTCGGGAAAGGTGATTGGTCAGATGTGAAAACTGCTTTTATAAAATTATCCAGTTATGGGTTGGTGTGCATGTCTACTGCATAAATAGACCTCTGCATATCTACTGCATAAATAGACCTCTGCATTTCTACTTCATAAACAGATCTCTGCATATCTACTGCATAAACAGAGACCACCGCATATCTACTGCATAAACAGAGACCACCGCATATCAACTGCATAAACAGAGACCACCGCATATCTACAGCATCATCAGAGACCACCGCATGTCTACTGCATAAACAGAGACCACCGCATGTCTACTGCATAAACAGAGACCACCGCATATCTACTGCATAAACAGAGACCACCGCATATCTACTGCATAAACAGACCACCGCATATCTACTGCATAAACAGAGACTACCGCATATCTACTGCATAAACAGACCTCCGCATATCTACTGCATAAACAGAGACCACCGCATATCTACTGCATAAACAGAGACCATAAAGTATGCATAGCCATGATTTATTATGCATTATTCTGTCACCAGTGGGTGGTGTGTTGACCCTGATGATAGAGACCAGGGCAGAGTCGCATCTTTTTTTTATGAATCTGAATAATATTTTTTTTCCCAAATAAGACTTATTTATTATTTTTTCTTATCAATGACCAAAGGGCCAAAGGTATGTCTTAGCATGGGCCGTATTTGGTCCCCAGACAGTTGTCTATATATTTCCCGCTGGACATATACATACTGGAATATGTATTTCCCAAAACTGACATAAGGGGGAGACAAATTTCACTCTGATTCTTTATACAACAGTCTGGAAGCTGACACGATTACAAGATTTAACCAAAATTAACATCAACTGAATGTGACGATGGTGTAGTTGAAACATTAGGGTTTTTAAAGTGGATTATTTCTTGGTCGGGGACAGAGAACTGGCTACACACAATACTGTACCAGAATCTTCCAAGTCTTGTATATAAGAGGAGCATGTGTGAATTTAGTGTGTTTTAAATGGTGTGCATTTTATATTGGAGCGGCAGTGTAGTATAATGGTTAAGGAACTGGACTTGTAACCGAAAGGCTGCAGGTTCGATTCCCAGGTAGGACACTGCCGTTGTACCCTTGAGCAAGGTACTTAACCTGAATTGCTTCAGTATATATCCAGCTGTATGAATAGATACATGTAATAAGAAGTTGTGTAAGTCGCTCTGGATAAGAGCGTCTGCTAAATGCCTATAATGTAATGTAATGTAATATTAATAGAAGTCAGTTATTGTTGTGAATACTTTGCTCGCCTTTGAATTTTAGTGCTACAGAAGTGAATGAGTATCTTTTTTTTTATAAATCGTGAAACATAACTCAAATTTGGTGCTCAGAATAAAATACAATGTGCATTCATTGTTGGGTTAAATCTGCATCCATCCCTCTGCAGGAACTACGACAGTGGCATGTTATGTTTGCGATGGCCACTAGAGGGAGACATACACACGCCACTGGTTTTGACCTTGTGTGTCAGTCGAGGGAGAGGGGTGTAAACTTCTGATCCAGTGTAATCACAGTCAGAGAGAGGGGTTCATTCCGTGTGTCTGTCATAATTTGCATTCACAGGAGCCACACGCCACTCATCTCCCTATGTAAAATAACATTTGCATCTAGCTTTCATAACTCTCCCTGGCTGGCATCTCCTTACCTTGTGTCTGAGGTGAAGCAAATAATGACAGATCACATTGCTTTTCATAATATTCTACACAAGTAGCTGTTTTTTTTTTCTATTTTGGCAAGCTTGGTGAGATGTAAAATATGAATAATAAATCAAATTAGTGATCAAGCTCAGTAGTGTAACTTAAACATCTGATATAAAGGCAATGAGTCAGTCAGTCATTCTGTCTGTCAGTCAGGCCAGTTTCACTTAAGGTAGTAGCCGTAACAGTCTCTCTCAACAGGGCTTTTAGAGAAGCTATGCAAATGCTAACTGAAACGGCATCAAAAGTGAGTGTATGTGGCCTGTGTGTAGATTCAAATGTAGCATTGAATATTATTTAGATTGGGCCACACTGTTCTTAACAACACGAGTTCCTCTGTCTAATGGTACCTGCCAGATAACTCATAACAGTAAGCTATGTAAACTTTGACTGCCGTACAAATAGCATTAAAGTAAAAATAACATCTTATTCGATATGTCTAAAGATTTGGTGAAAACTCTGTAAAGAAGTGTTTGGATTTTGTGCTGAAATATTTACCAGCTTTTCCAGGGACTTGTTACCGGAGTGTTCTGTGGATATACAAATATGCAAATACACTGAAGGATTTGCATTTAGTACACATTATTTGCGTTGTGTGTTTTGTGTGTCTTTTGATAACTGGTTGGGTGCATTACAATATCCAAGGGTTAGATAATGTTGAGAAGCTAAGAAACTCCTTTTAACTTTTTACTTGATTTGACCGATATTTTATTCAGCCAAAGTTTAACTGGTCAAGCTTTGACACAAGCATGTTATAATACACTGCATGTTATAATACACTGCTGTATAACACCAAGTCAATTAAACCAAACCGGTCAAGCTGGATGATGTTGCAGGCAGCATAACATTCGCCACGGCGTCTCCAGACTCTTTCAAGTCTGTCACATGCGCTCAGTGTGAACCTGCTCTCATCTGTGAAGAGAACGGGGCACCAATGGCGAACCTGCCAATTCTGGTGTTCTCTGGCAAATGCCAATCGAGCTGCATGGTGCTGAGCTGTGAGCACAGGTCCCACTACAGGACGTCGGGCCCTCATGCCACCCTCATGGAGTCTGTTTCTGACAGTTTGGTCAGAAACATGCACACGAGTAGCCCGCTGGAGGTAATTTTTTAGGGCTCTGGCAGTGCTCCTCCTGTTCCTCCTCGCACAAAGGAGCAGATACCAGTCCTGCCGCTGGGTTGTTGCCCTTCTACGGGCCTGTCCAGCTCTCCTCATGTAATGGCCCGTCTCCCGGTATCTCCTCCACGCTCTTGAGACTGTGCTGGGAGGCACAGCAAACCTTCTTGCGACGGCAAGTATGGATGTGCCATCCTGGAGGAGCTGGACTACCTGTGCAACCTGAATGGGCTGCAGGTACCAACTCATGCTACAGTCCGCTGACAGAGAGAAATGGTCTGTGGCCACCACCTGCAAAACCATTTACTTTTTGGGGATTGTCTTGCTGTTGCCTCTCCTGTCCATCTGTTGTCACTTTCATTTGCACCAAAGCAGGTGAAATTGATTCACAATAGTTTACGCTTCCTAACTGGACAGATCGATATCCCAGAAGTTAAATTGACTTGGTGTTATACTGTGTTGATTAAGTGTTCCCTTAATTTCTTTGAGCAGTGTATGTTACGTAAATCACACGTGTTGGACATGCCCAGAAATTGTGTAACTACTTTTAAGGGGCATTGACTTGGTAGGACGTATGTATGCATAATCTACCTACTACTATAGGCTTATTTCTATCTGCAAAATGCCAGGTGGAGTGATAACCTCTCAGAGAATGGCTTGTCTTTAAGCTGAAATGCACGTGAGGAAGTTAACCCAGCAGTGGTGTGACTGGACTCAGTCAGATTGAAAGATGACTTCACAACAAATGATATTATTGTGCATATTTTTATTCTGTTATATTTTAGGCATTTCGAAATGGCTCTCACCCAGAGCAACTTGCACAGATTACTACATCCTGTAGGCCTACGTACAATCCGTTTACAGAGCTGGATATTTACTGAAGCAGTTCAGGTTAAGTGCTTTTGCTCAAGGGTACAATGGCAGCACCCACCCAGGAATCGAACCAACAACCTTGTAGTCATGAGGCCAGGTCTCTGACCATTGGTATACACCAGTGCAATTCCCAACAATTTCTTTATTTTAAAGATATATATTTGTGGGCAAAATGATTTTATGGAGAAGAATTTGCATTAATATTTATATGGCATGTGTTATTAAAACTACATTATTTTGAACAAAATCCACTAAAATGTGACATGTTGCACGCTCAAAAATAATGGCAAGTTGTTGCTATAACCTCATACTGCATACTAACACCAAGGTGTTTATACAGACTGGTGACCATACAGAGTTAAAATAGTCTAAATTGGCCGCATGGTTTGACTGCCATATTGGGTCTCCCGAAACCCCTTTTTTCAAAAGCTCTCAAAACTCCCAGTTCTGTGCTACTCTGAAACAAAGAAAAACAGGTGAGAGTTTTTCCTGAGGCCACTGATTGGCATACACACAGGAAGTACTGGGGGCTCTGTCAAACACACAGATTGGCTGTGACCGAATGCGATCCCCGTTCCCTGCCCCCTGTCCCCTGCCCCCTGTCCCCTGCCACTCAGACCCGTGTCTACGATGTGCCCTCTCCCCTCACTTTGCGAAATAAATCCTACAAAACTCCTTCCAAATTAGTGAGGAAGTTTGTAATATATTTTTTTTTTTTTATTGAGAATATCAATCAGTTTACATATGACAATGGTTACAAAGTGTAGACTATGAATGAAGATAGAATTAACAAAAATAAAACGAGAGTTGTTCGTAATATGTCCCGCGCTTGTACTACAAGTTGTTGTTTTACTTCCGGTTTACTTCCTGAAATTGTCGGATGAGTGTGCTGCTGAATCCCCTCAACAAAACCTTGGAAATAAGCGTTTCATCCTGGGATTTTAAGTGCCCCCATTTGTGAGAAAAAGTCACCCACTCAAAAGCTTTTTGATGAAGTTGACTGAAATTTTTAAGCAGGCACATGGTTACTTGGGAGGAGCCATGCTATTGAGGTCATTGGCAGTCATTTACAAATTTGAAATTGAAGCTAATTGTTAATATAATTGACAATAATGGCAGTTAGCATACAGCTGATTACACTTTGACCAAGTTGCATTAAATCAGTACACGTACATTATCCAGAGTACCAACAGATATAGTATAGATATAGAATATCTCATATCAAATAATTAATACTATCAGTAACTTCTTGTGATTATTAAAAACAATAGTCCAAATTGCATTACGAAGTAATATATGGTTAATTACTGAAGGCACAGCTTCAATCAGTGTTTCAATGAAGACCACTTGATATTCTTGTGTGTGTGTGTGTGTGTGTGTGTGTGGGGTCTCGATGACGGCATTTGGTCTTCATGCTTATCCCAAAAGTTACTATCAGGTTAAATCTTATTTAATCGCCATCTTCATAAAATCGTCATTATGATAATAATTAGAACAACATTGATGATTAAGATGATGCATTTTAATGAAATGTGTTATTTTAATTAAATCTATCTCTTAAATTAATTGAAATAATTTAGAAAACTATTTAAAATTCTGTGATAGCAAACCAACTGGAGAAGCACTAACTGCCATGGTAATGAATCAAATAATTAACTTTAAATGGGCTTTTGACATAAACAACTGCCAAATAAGTGTAACTGTAAATAAAATCACTACGTGAGCCAAGAGCCAAATAAATTGATGGTATTTTACATGTGCAATGAGGTGTTTAAAAGAAGAAGATGAAGAACGAGGGAATTAATAAGTACTATTTAAAGTGGGATGATGAAATGAGACGATGCAGTTTTGGCTGTAATTACAATTGGGAATTTGGAGAATTGTAATTTATTTTATTTTTTTCATAATTTCTCTAAATGCATTTCCTGTTGCTGCGCGTACATGCAAGGAGTGCTCGTGAACCCGCTTTCACGCGAGTGCCTGCGAGCGCTCGTGATACGATTGGAGAGAGATTTGCACCGCACATGCGCACACTGCGCGGGGGACATTTCCACAGAGAACTTTATTCGATACAGCAGCTGCTAAGCGAGGCAAATTAATTGGAATGGAAATGGTTAATATGCAGCAGAATCATCACCCGGGAGTACTTTTATAAAGCCTTCTAAGTCTAGTTTTTACATTTAATTTAGTTAGTCAATCCACTCGTGTTTGTTTTTGTTTAAAATGTTGTATTTACATTTCTTACGAAGTTAGAATAGTGGCGAGCAAAGTGGGTCGTTTTTGGTAAACTGTTCGCAAGCTAGGCTCCTACCGACTAAATGTAGGCTACTAGCATATTCTAGCTTCCGTGCGACTATATTATAAACCGACAAAAGGTGTAGTTGATTTGTAGAAGAGTTTACAAAAGCTGCGATAAAGTGGGGTGGGGTGGGCTATTTCATACGGACGGGATCTCAGTCGAGTGTGCCGGAGTTGGAGGACCCAACCCTGCGTTCTGCACCAAAGCCAGATAGCTTTGGTATTATTTATCCCACGGCTAGATCTTTTAAATGGCAAGGACGCACGATGCAAGTGATTGGAGCTACCGCCGTACCCTTCGCGTGTAAATGATGAGATAATATCCAAACGGATTGTAGGTGTAAGGTGTCATTAAGGCTGCACTGTAGCCGAGGCTTTTCCTTTCTGCGCTCAGGGTTACTTCCTGGTGTGACAGAGAGAGGCAGTGCTGAGTTACAGACACACAAATACAGATAGAAAAATACTGAGCGGAGAGAAGGAGTGAGAGAGGAGCAGTTGGCTGGTTTCCAGAAGCAGCCCCGCTCCACTCTTTTTTTTTTGGTGTATTTATAACAATTATTTTAACGGTTTAATTTTGTATTTATAATACATGTATTTATTTGGATTATCTGAATCCCCGAGGTCCGGCTGCCCGAGAGGTTGAATCGAAAGGCAACGTTTTTTTTTCGGAGCGACGGAGAAGCGTCGCGCGGATTTTTTCGCACCCAGTCGTTCCTTTTTTAATTCAAATTAAGATCACTCATTTTTTTAAGCTATTATTTCCGACCTTCGATTTTAGAAAAAGAGGTTACCGGAAGATGGGTTGTTTAGGCAACAGCAAGACCGAAGACCAACGCATCGACGAAAAAGCACAACGAGAGGCGAATAAAAAAATAGAGAAACAGTTGCAAAAGGAGAGACAAGCATACAAAGCCACACATCGACTGCTTTTGCTGGGTAAGGGTGAAAATGCTTTCCTAATACATACACATGTACAATCTCTTCTGTTGTTACCTATCGTAGGTATTTGACAGCTCTTGCTATATGTCACAGAGGTGGGTATTGTCACACTCTTGGTTTCTAAAGCTTCTCCCCTTTGCGGCGAATGCGGTCGTCGTTTATGCTTCATGAATGCCACTTGTATTTATTTATTTTTTGCTTTATTTCGAAGGGGCCGGAGAGTCCGGGAAAAGCACTATTGTGAAGCAGATGAGGATCCTGCACGTCAATGGTTTTAACTCAGAGTGAGTGCATTGTTATTTTTAAACCGCAGCTACAGCCAAAGACGACATTTTTTTCCATATATTTTACATTTTCATTCTGTGCGCGCCTTTTATTTCTGTTTTAATGCGTTTCTCTCACCGTGACAGTAGGATTGCTTAGCTATCCAAGACAGACATACATTGTGGCTTAGCTGGATTTTTGTCTAACACTGCAGCGCTTAGAGGGCCCATAGCAGCACCAGCATGGCGACTATCTCAGCACTGACAACATGAAAGGCGAAACAGTTCAGGGATCACAGTATTAGACACTCGCGTCTCCCTATTCCTGCCATCTCAAAATGTAGGTACACTTATTTAAATGGGCCGATTACATTAACTGTCTGTCTGCAGTAGCCTACTTGCCGTTTTCACATAGCCGACGGACCGAAGCTTTCGTGTGTCTGATATCTGACGCATCGTTGCAATCTGAGTTGTGTTCATGCATGTAGGCTAGGCTACAAGCGTTACAGAGCCGCAGTTTGTACTGTGGCCATGTCGCTGGCTATATGTTAGTTCCACACAGTATTGATTATAAGTAGGCAACGATTTTCTTGTATTTGTTTTGTTATGTCGACTGCAGTTACATACCCGTCTCCGTTTTTCACGCAGGGAAAAGAAACAAAAAGTCGATGATATTCGGAAAAATGTGAAGGATGCCATAGTGGTAAGTTACACATCTGTTTTCATTTCTTAATTAAAATAGCGTTTGGACCCCCCCTGTAATGTAATCCAATGACGCTGATTAGACAGGATTATGACTTGATTCGTATTTATCCATCTTAATTGCTACTTTTGTTTTTATCCTCTTTCTAGACTATAGTTACGGCGATGGGCACTTTAATACCACCAGTTCCACTAGGCAACGCCGATGACCAGTTCAGAATGGAGTACATCAAGAGTATAGCCCCTCTCTCTGACTTCGACTATACACAGGTAAGACAGGAGGGCTTCCCTCTCCCTCTAGGATGTTCTTCCAGGTTTCTTTACTCTTTGTGGTTTTTCCTTCTCTTCTAATCTAACATTTTATATGCCTTTGAACACAGGTTATAAATGTAATTGCACGTTTATAATATCTTTAGGTGAATCTTTGTGTAGTTGTGGTGGGCACTGTTTGGTGATAGGCTCTTCTGTGTAGAGGCTTTGAGGCAGTGAAGGTTGGCCAGAAGTATTTTAGTGCTGAGAGGTGAACTCCGATAAATAGGCATTGCTTTGTTGGCTCAAAATGCCCACGGAGTCTGTTGGTGTTGTGCTTTGACTGGCTTGCTCCTAATGTGGAAGAATACACTTTGAAGTACTCAATTTTCACTATTGTGTGAATTTGATGTCTCAGATCAGCTATCATATTTGGCTTGACATGTTCATGGGAGCCCTCAGAAGCTGAGATGTGCTATAGGACACCTTAATGTGAGGTGTGTGTGGGGCATGGGGGTTGTAAAGGGACATGAAATCCTGCTTTATCAGTTATTCAGTGAAAGGCGACGTACTCAAGCATGTCATTTTTTAATGTTATTTGGGGTGCCGCATTTGGCAACTTATTTTGCGTTTCTATTTAGTTTAAACATATTGCACATGGTAAAGCCACCTCTTAATCCTAACATATTTCTCACCCATCACATACAGATCCGTTAATTTAGTCTCCTCCTTAGTTAATTACAATACTGAGGTGTTAACCCTCTTACAGTGGAATACTGTCTGCAAGATAATTCCTACTTTTGGAGTTAACAGGAGGCCGGGTGTATTGCATATGTCCGTACACACTCATTTTAAAAAAATAAAATAGTTAAACTAAGTTGTGATTACTCACTCTGCTTCCTGGTTCAATGGTTTGTATGTAACTGATAGTCTCTCATGGATTCCATGTGCTTTTATTGTGTCGTTATTTTAATGTTTTGCTCTAAACGTGAAACTGAACCTGGAACGATATTGTCCGTTAGAAGTGCAACTCTAAGTGTTTAGAGGCTTTCTATGTGATATTGCCTCCCCTGGTTTCCAGTTTGGCTGGATTTATGGGTATGATGGTTCTCAGCTGCTGCTGCTTTCACCTCATCAGGCTGTGCAGAGGCATGCCCTGGCTGTGGGAGCGCCGCACGCTGCTATTCTGCAGTGAAAACGCGCTTGGAAGTTCCCTATTGACTTTAAAGGCATCGGTAACGCATGCGTGCGGCTGAGGGATGACAGGATATATTCTTTTGTGGTGGGTCTGTCTGTAGAACCACAGCAGCGCTGATTGGCTGAAACGGGTGGGCCAGACATTCCTTGTCTGTCCCGACGCTCCCAGCCCCCATTCCCGTTCCTGGTCTGTCCCGACGCTCCCAGCCCCCATTCTCGTCCCTGGTCTGTCCCGACGCTCCCAGCCCCCATTCCCGTCCCTGGTCTGTCCCGACGCTCCCAGCCCCCATTCCCGTCCCTGGTCTGTCCCGACGCTCCCAGCCCCCATTCCCGTCCCTGGTCTGTCCCGACGCCCCCAGCCCCCATTCCCGTCCCTGGTCTGTCCCGACGCCCCCAGCCCCCATTCCCGTCCCTGGTCTGTCCCGACGCTCCCAGCCCCCATTCCCGTCCCTGGTCTGTTCCGACTATGCTGGTGACCAGGGTTTTATCCTGGCCTTCTCTGTCTCCATTCCGACCCCTTTTAGTGTCAGTCTTCTGCCTGCTGCCTGGGTCCGTGACTCCTTTCACTCTTGGCCTTGTGCTCAATACGGCCAAATTACTGTGGAACACGTATTCATCCCATTCATATCTGCTGCCCCGAATGTGTTCTTGAGGTATTCTCGAAATTCATTTTCAGTTTAAGATCGCGTGCCCCTCAGCACCGGAAGCGATCGCGCTCATTTAAACGGCGTCCCCTGGAAAATGCTCAGCTTCATAGCGACGTTGCACATGCTTCATGGGAGTTGGTTTTCTTTGGGTGAGGTTTCCATTTTTTGCCAGGTTTGCTTTGGGCTACGGGTACAGCGAGCTATAGCGGGATTGCAGCCTCTCAATATAGCGGCCTTTTATTGGCTTTAAGCGTTCGACGTGAAAGGATCTTTGTGTAACGTCACAATGCTCAACGCAGCGCTGGCGATTCTGTCATCCGCAAAAAGTGGATTCCAAAAGTCTTTAAACACGGATTTCAATTTCAATTCAATAATCATAAATGCAATCCTTTAAATCGCTTCAATAGAGCTATAGTGTTCAAATGCAGTTTAACATTTTTCAGTATATTAAATATTAAACTGAAACCCAATTTAATTGTGGACCTTGTTTCAGTCGGTTAAGTAAGTGATCATTTACTGTAAAATTTGTTTTCTTAATTATTTCACAATCGTGACCCGTTGAAAAAGGAGCCTGCTGGGAAACGATCTTAAATGGAATATTCACTGGAGATCGTAACAAAATATAACTTCAAAGTAAATTTCATTTGGGATGCAGAAATGCTTTGAGTTAAATCTAATGGCCTCTGTGCACCTCCTTCATTTAGTTTCGCCTACTCTATACTTGAGTAAAAAACTTGGTTGGATTTTTTTGAACGAGCTTGTCGTAAGTTGCCATGTTCTAGCAGTTGCGGCTGCAGTGTAATATAATGACGGTAAAGAGCGTCTCGGCTTATGATCCGTCAACCGCACTGATGCTCACGAAGAGTGCACGTCTGTTAGCGGTTTACAGAACCGTCTAATTTACTCTGTCGTCTGAATCTGATGACGTGCTGTGAGTCACATATAAGGTAAGGGTATAAAGTTTAGGGCAGAAACGTGTCGTGTTTGGTTTTCAGATCAGATGTGAGTGAGAGAGGTATCACGTTTCAGCTTTTACTCTGAGGTTATGTATTTTGTGCAGAGGAATAGGCCATGTTAGGCCTTGCGACTTCAAAGTTTACGCAGCGTTTTGTCTTTTAAAATGTTTAAAGTGGCAATATTTGAGCCAGCATACTACAGCATACTTTTCTGCTCTATTTTCCACAGCAAACCTATTGTTTTTAATACTCCAGACATGTTGGATTTGACAGCCAAAGCTGTCAGTGTAACTGACTTTTCCAACACGGGCGAGTATTGAGAAATTTCCATCCTTCATCAAAGTAAAGCGATTTTATTCGCCGTGGGAGTTCATGAATAAATGAAAGCATCCAAACTTGAAGGATAACTCCAGTCAAAAATTTTAATTTGATGAACTTCATGATATTTGTGGTGCGTTTACTTGTAAGTAAACAACGTGAACTATATACTGTACGGAGCTCAGCCTCCCAGTCAGTACTGCAAGCAGCGTTTAGTACCAGCCAGCGGGTTCATTAGCGAACAGAAATCCTGGAAAACAGGAATGCAAATAACCATCTTAAAAAATGTTCTTCTTCTTTTCATAAAGTAAAGACGACGCAAATCGTGTGCGAAGACATCTTGTGATTACATCAACGTGCCGTTTGAGCCCAGTGATCATTTCATTTTGGAGTAGCCCAATTAAGTGAAAAGCAAGCTTTGTTCTATTAAAGTCATCCTCCGTTAAAAATCCCTGCGAAAGTCGTCTCTGTTTTCATTGCATTTCCATGAAGGGAAGCTGCACCTGATATAAATGTCTCTCTGGTGCTAAAATATTAGCGAAATGGCCTACTCTGCGCACTTTCCCTGGTGATTATCCCTAATTCTAGTATTCGGGACGGTACGTATCATCAGTACGATTACAGTATGTGCTACCGAACACCTTCTGATATCATGGTAGACACAACTGTTCAAAAGAGTGAAGCAGTTCTAGAGCCCACCGTTTCGAATTTGGACTGCGAGAGTTGATTGACTGCAAACAATAAAAAATAAAAAAACTATCAATAAATTAATGGAGTTGGCTGAAGACAACGGGGATGTGCATGTGGTAAATGACCAGAGTATTATTTGGACCATCACGTCATAAGCCTCGTAAAGATGTAAAGCACTTCATAAGCCAATCGGACGGAGGGGAAATGCCCAGTACGTCAGCCGGGCCACAAAACTGGACTTTCACCCATGTAGTGAGAACTATTATTTAGTATTTCCTGTTTTACGGTTTCCAACGTGGTGAATTACCACTGAGACACAGCAAATGTAAAGAATGGGCTCCAGTACAGCAGGTACATCATACTGAACTAGTCACACGTGGTGGAGGAAGTCAGTTTTAAATATCACAGTTACATGATATTTCTGTGTTCGTCACCTTATTGAGATCAGCAGTACAAATAAAACATTAAGGCACAGGATTGTGCTGACCGCAGTAGGCCACACTAAAGTCACATGATGGAAAACTGCCGACAGGGTTCGTTGGCAGTATGTTGGTGAAGCCATGTCTGATTTCACAAGTGAGCCTTCAGTTTCAGGAAGGAGTATCGAAATAGCCAGACATCCTGAATTGCTAAGTCAGTTTGCTCGTGTTAACGTGTGTTGGTTCCTCCTCCGATTTGAGAGCAGCATTGTCAGGAATGGTTCCAGTCCAAGTTGGAAAATGTGAGCCTGATCCCTATAAACAGATATTCAGCTAAGTTAATTTGTTTTGAATGTGGAATTCACCTCGCACTGCAGAAGAATGAGCTGCTGTTTTGGAGACAGTTGGTAGATCACAGCTGAAGTGCTTGCGCATATATACACATAGGCCTGAATGCTGTACGGACCGCGCTTGAACACGGGGACCCCGCTTCCCCGCGGCTTATTAACGCTCCATCCGTGGATGTGACTTTTCTCTCAATCATTTAGTCATTTAGCCATCTGTGTTCCGAGGGGGTTTGCTATTGAGATTTCAGCTTTGGCTCTGAAGGAAGTTGCCATCTCATCTAAGTTGGAGTTTATTATTGGCTAGGATTCTACTCTTGTCGACCATTTTCTGTGACATAAAAAAAAGTTATCCATAACATTAACATCTTTTGCACTGTTTTCTTAGCTTCTTTATATCTTCTGCCTTTGTATACAGAAGGGAACTTCCTTTTATGGTGCGACAAGTGAATTCTGTCTGCCCCCAAATTCCTGTCTTTGATATTGTTTGTGTAGTTGTTGAAGCTACAGGGAGATGTTTTGATAGATAGTTGTTGGGATGGCAGATGACTCATATTGCAGGGGGTGGGCTGTCATTTGCATTTCAGCTAATGACCATCCCTTTATCCCTGACCATCTGCCCCTCCCCCCAAAATTTCATATTTCATTGATATGGCCTGTACTTCTTGTTATATTATGTTTATGACTTGGGGATTGCTATGGCTGACCAGTCAAGTTGTGAACTTTTGAATAAACTGTGGTTTTTCACTGATCGATGTGACCCACCATCACTTGCCGGGTCAATCGAGCCTGAATACACAGAAAATTGCCCTATGTATCAAAATCAGTTTTTTTTTTTAACAATTACAATATTTGAGGTATAAATGACAAATCACTGAAGTGCTGAACTCAAAACCCATGAGTTAACTAACATTTGCGTGGACGCTTGATACCAGATGACCAAGTGGTGTAATAACCCATGAATGACGTCAAGATGCAATTTGAGATATCCTTAAAAAATTATTATTTTTCTTTACTGTGTATGTTGTAAAAAGTGAACTGTGCCACGATTGAAAATTCTGGTGTCGCGTAGACAACGTTTTCATCCCCCTATGTGTTAACCCCACTCTGACGGTTACTCCTCTAAACGTAAACGCAGTGTGACCGTGCTCCTGTACTGAAAATAAACGCGTTCTATTTGACCATGGCCAACGCAAAGAATGTGGTTAATGCTCTCAATCAACTATCTGCATATAACTTAATTGGTGTGGCTGACGGCAGTCAGTGGGAGAGATTATGGAGTATTATGCAGAATGATGATAGCCACCCTGCATCTTCCGAGTCTCGCTGTGAGGAAGTTGCAGAATCGGACTGGGAGGATATAATTCGTGACGTTGGTACGATGGGACACTTTACTGAAAACAAAGATGTTTCTATGCTAAACGACAATGAAGAAACGGATCCTGGAGTTGTTCGGAAAGATTAAGTCTCCAGGCTAGTTTTGCATACCCATTTGAACACACCTAATCATTACGTGTGGTTGAACACTCATCATTGGGTGCAAACACATTGACAATCTATTGTTTTCATTGTAGCCGATCAATTAATCAACCGTGATTTAATTTCTCTAAGGCCCCATTCAAATTGCTGCTAAATACGCTTGTTGCTCTTCATTTTAGTTCTCAACTCATTCAGTGCCGCGGGCGACTTTAGTCGACAAAAACACGAACGGTCTAACGTACCGAAGGTGACTAATGTGGACCACAGCCGTCTTTACTCTGCTACACCGGTAAAGAATTCTGGATTTCTGTCGGGAGGGGGGGGGAATGAAACAATGGTTCTAGATTAAAATATTTCAAGTTAAATTTATCCCATGTTTAAAACAAACAAACAAACAAAAACTCATGTCAAAGCCTACATTATTTTTGCGTCAGGATAACTGTTTTGGTTTGAAACGGTTGATACAAAGTAACTCATGTGGACAGCTCATTTGTACATATCTATGTTTATTGTTAATTTTTACATATGTATAGTTATGCAAGAGCTGATTTTTAAAATGGAAAACTGTTTTCACTATTCACCATGTAAACAAACTAAGAAGCACTGAAAATAAATGATTTATATTTCCATCAATATTGTTTGACGTTGTTCTAATGGTGAACTGAACCAGAAGGTGTGCCATTTAGTCTCATCTATCCTCCTTAGCAAAAACCTCTGTTGAATAGGTAAAATTATGTGTTTTGCACATTGACAGGATCAATCTAAAATTTTTGAATGTCTGTCGACATATTGGCTCGGCACTGTTGAGGCGTCGTGTTCCAGAACAACTTGAGTTAAGGTCAAGTTTATACTTAGTACGATTATGAAGGAGAACTAATAGTAACAAGCCCTGTTTGAACCGGGTAGCAACTAGTACCGAAGTTGACTCCTATTCCGATTCAAATTATTTTGGGAGATGGTATCAGATGCGTTAATCAGTATACACTTTGCAGTATACGAGGCACAAGTAACAGCCCAATCTATAGTGGTGCAAAGTGCTAATTTGACGAGGGCCTCCTTGCTGCATCTGTTGAGGATATTAATGTGGATCTATGAGTTGAAACCCACTGTTGGAGAGACAGCTGGGCTTTAATGTTAATATTTGAATTTTAGAAATATCGTACAAATTGTGTATAAAAATGTAGCCTAGCGCGCAGTTATGTAAAATGTTGCCCTGAGCCACATTGACGTGTGCAGGATATAATCGATTGCAGGTGTAAAGGTGCTTTGTTGACCCGTAAGAGTAACCTGCCAGGATTTAGAGTGGAGGTCATGTTTTGTAAACGACGACTTTGGATGGAGATCCCAAAGACTTGTTTTCCGGAATATTGTAGAATAACCTCCAGGTTACAGGAGAACAAATAAACATACGCTTCTGCCATTTAAAATCTTTACAGTACTGTAGTTACCCCCCCCCCACTCCCCCCCCCACTCATGCCAAAGTGTGGCACAAGCCTCATGAGATCATATGTAATCCTGTTCACAGATGTACTTCACATTGCTTAGTGGTTCTAATAAGCTTTAGAAAGACTGTTTTTAACTGGGAACGGGGACATTTGTAAGTCATTAGGCCTGAAATGGTTTTGAAAATTTCACATAAGAAATGAGTCACCAAAACAACAGCAGTTGATAATTTAAACGGGACCAATGGGGACTGAGCATTATTTGTGTAGTCTTACATCAACATAAACGTACAAATACATCACGCCGCTCCCAAGCCGGGGTGGCAGTGAGCTCAAGCGAGCTAAAATTGGGTGAAAAAAATCCAGTATTTAGTTTTCTTTGTAAATTACCTTTTTAAAATGGCTTCCTTTTGGCCTTTTTTTATTAATGGATTATTAATGGAAAACAGGAAGTAAAGGTTTTCAGAAGACACTATTTAAATTAACTCTCCGGATTTCATGACGGCACTGGCCAGTTTGTGGCTGTTCTGCCTCAAAGTCTTCCGTGGATCCAGAATGCCGCTCAAGATCTCCGATTTAGTATTTGTTTAGTTTGAGAAGAAATATCTACGGTAACGGAGCGTAGTTCAGACCCCTCCTCCCCTCTTCACTTTGAAGATGGTGTCTTACTGTCTGCATTAGTGCGCCCACAGTACCTGCATGCAGACACGGGTGTTATTTAAGGAGCAGTTCAAACCTGAACACCCTCAGCGCGGAAGGGGAAAGCGTGAAGCCGTGTGTCGGCTCATAGTTTTGCTCGGGGGAAGATGTGTCCGATGGTTGCTGCTGTTGTCCGTTTTTCTTTCAGCCATTTTTTAGACTGATGAAAACGTGGGGATTTTTAAACACAGCCGTAGGCTACTCTTCATTTGTTTGCAGAACTTAATGTTTGGGTTAAACTGACCCTAGTGAAAATGAAACGTCAGCACTTAATATGGGTTAATGTGGCCTGTCTGTCTTAGATTGGTGTAAAAAGCTTTACTGAAGAAGTCTCTAAAACAACATTTTTTTCATTTAAATTCTACTCCTTTTCAGGACTATTATTTTGTTTAGATAAAATTAACCTTTTACTGTAACTAATGTAACGTGTGAGAGTGCGGCTGTGCTGCTGTGCGTCTAGGCTGTCATCTTTAGTGCTTTTTAATAATAAATAAAGGTAGTGCTGATGGGCGTCAGTCACGGGTTTGAAAGCAGATTTCTGGGCATTCAGGCTGGACGTTGTTCTTTGAGGGGGAGGAAGAGACGGGGGTCGTTCAAACAATTTTTTTAAAATCTGCTTTTGATGCTCGTGGAGCATCACCTTTCAACTTTAAATGGAGTTTTGTTGAATTACACCGACGGCTCCGTTAGGACCACCGATGTACTGCTGTGATTGACGCAAGCGGCTTTCGTTGCTCAGAATTGGAGGCGTGTCCAGTGTGCAGAGCAACCTCTTCTTTTTAACCAAATCTGAGAATAACGCTGAGCTTGCGTAAGACTATGTGGCACATACGTGTCTGTGTGAGCTTGTCTATTCACACAGACTGCGGTACACATGTATGTCTGAGGATGATGTCAAAGTATGTTCTTGTGGAGCCCAGGTCCATTAATTACAATACAATACAACTTTACTGTCCACACAAAGTGTAATAATGTGTCTTCACGTGGCCTATTATGTAATGGGGCATTGATTTGTGTCCCAAACGCAGAACTGAGAGCTGGGAAGAGGCCTGGTCTGTGCTTGCACAAGGCCCTCAATTCAATTAAAAAAAGCTGCTTCCAATTCAGATCTGTTTCATGTCATAGGAATAAATTAAGTCAAAATGTGTTGAATTAGTGCAGTGTAGCTTATTGGTAGGGTCTCTTGTTTTAGCCTCTCCTCTGTTGTGCTTCTACACCTGAGGCCTCCTCAGTAACCGCCAGCGCCGCCCGCGTTCAGCTATGCAAATGTTCACAACCGTTTACTAACAACCTCAAATATTAAACGCGCACATTTATCTCTGTTAGCTCTGTTTGCTAAAAACCAGCTTATGATCAGGAATGGGCCGTACCTGACCAGAGTAGCATACGGTGTCATTGTTTCTGTTAAACAGACCAAGAGTGCCTTGCTGTCATCAGAGTGTGGCGTTTCACATGGCAAGAAAATGATGCACCTTATAGGGTCATGGTGACTGCAAAGAGACAAGCCTGTTGCTAATGTTAGCTAGCTAGCCACATCTTGGTTGTTCTAATGTTAGCAAGCTAGCTACATCTTAGTTGGTCTACCATTAGTTAGCTAACTATGTCTTGGTTGTTCTAATGTTAGCGAGCTAGCTACTTCTTGGTTGTTCTGACATTAGCTTCCTAAATATTTGTTGTGCTAACTAGTAACTTAGCTAGGTAGTGAGTTTGGTCTTTTTTTTTTGGCAGTAAAATAGCTGTGTACTGTACTCTTTATTCTATGTACCTGTTCAGCCAGCAAGCTTGGCGTGTGGAGAGACGAACGGTTGTTTGTTTTTTGTTGTTGTAGAAAACTGCATTTGTTGCTATGTATAAGACTTTTTTGCTATTTTAAACTAATGTAGGCCTATATATTAATGATCGTTCCACTGCAGTGCCACTTCAGAGCTGGAACATTTCACTGCAGAGGGTTCCAAAGACAGTTTGCAGACCTTATGCTTCTAGAGATGAGAACTGGTGAGGATTTACCATAACATAAAGACAGGGTATTTACTGGCCGGGATGTTTTGTGAAATGCATGCCTATATGTCCAGTGACTTTGTGGTAAACGGTATTAGTGAACACATGCAGAACAACACAAAACTGGTTAAAAATAAATAAATAAATGAAAAACAAAACTAGCCTTTTGTTGATATTTGTGAAGAAGAGTTTGATGTCACGGGAGCCGAACTACAGCTCACCTCAGGAACGCGGACAAGGCGAGGAGCACTCTTTAGATGCGCGTTTATTAATTGGGAAGTTTAAAACAATGCAGTAACCTGTGCAGAGGCATGGTGTGGGTAAATTTGAAAAGGGGGTTAAATTAGTGTTCTTTGAGTAAGTCGGACTGCGCTCATTTCAGCCGAGACTGATCCTGGTCCGACACAAGGAGATCAGTTCCCCGCCGTCTCATTTAATTCGTTTCTAAATGTTTTAGTACTGAGGGCAAGGACAGTCTTTCAAAGTGTTGGGCATTACGCGGCTCTTAGGGGACGCGCCTCTTGCGTTGTTTGCCCCCCCCCCCCCCAAAAAAAGGTTCACGTGAGGTAACATATTGACTTGGGCTTCATTTGACCAATGCAAATCTTGCGGCAGAATGCGGCATTTTTATGGCTATTATTAGCGTCATTAAACGTGGTGTGTGTGTAGGAGTGATTAGCATGGGCTGGGAAGGCCCAGTGACAGAGCAAACTCCACTGTAGGGCAGTACATTTCACACACTGCATTTATTCAGCCCTATTCTGCCCCCCTCGTCTTTGTCACAAGCCTCTCTGGAAAAGAGCCTGGGGGGGCTCTGCTCTACTTTATTCAGCTGCCCCACCGCACACCAGGAGACTGCAGGATTAGGGCTCATTTTCACCCAGTCCAGTCCAGTCCAGTGCAGTGCAGTGGGGTAAAGGCACTAGTACAGTGCAATGGGATGGGAGAGGAAGGCACCAGTCCAGTGCAGTGCAGTGCAGTGCAGTGGAGTGCAGTGGGGGTAAAGGCACTAGTGCAGTGGGGGTAAAGGCACTAGTGCAGTGGAGGTAAAGGCACTAGTGCAGTGGGGGTAAAGGCACTAGTGCAGTGGGGGTAAAGGCACTAGTGCAGTGGGGGTAAAGGCACTAGTGCAGTGGGGGTAAAGGCACTAGTGCAGTGGGGGTAAAGGCACTAGTGCAGTGGGGCGAAGGCAGTAGTGCAGTGCAATGGGATGGGAGAGGAAGGCACCAGTCCAGTGCAGTGCAGTGCAGTGGGGGTAAAGGCACTAGTGCAGTGGGGGTAAAGGCACTAGTGCAGTGGGGTGAAGGCAGTAGTGCAGTGCGATGGGAGAGGAAGGCATCAGTCCAGTCCAGTCCAGTCCAGTGCAGTGGGGTAGGACAGTGAGGCACCAGTGAAGAACAGCAGGTGAATAGTATGGAGCCTCAGTTCCCTGTAAACTCTGAACTCTGACACACACCTGCTCCTCGGCTCCTCAGCAGCCGTTTAAACCACATCGGCGGATGGAGTCGACAGGAAGTGCATAGGGTGGCAAGGGAGCAGCTGATCACCGCAAGCCTATTGGAAGAGGGATGTTTTTGCATGCCTTGTGCTTGCTCACTTGCGTCTTTGTGTGCCTTGTGTATTTGTGTCCACGTCTGATTGTTTGGATGTTTGGGGCGTGTGTCAGCCCCCCCAATCTCAACGCTTACAGACAAAATGCTTTAAAAGCTGTCTGTGACAAAATGTGTTTGTGTGCCTTTCTAGTGAAATCCCAAATTTTTCATATTTGCAAATCAAAGGGAAATAAATAAAAAAAGAGTTATCTAAACAGTCTTATTTAGCCTTAGTTATTTTTGTGTCCTGGTTTTCTATTGCTAACATGTAGGTTATCTGTCGGTTGTCTGACCTATTTTGTTTTCTCAGCTGAACTTTAACCGCATATGAGAGGAAACTTGTGTGTGTGTGTGTGTGTGTGTGTGTGTGAAAGTGGCACCGTTAATAGGTTAGGGTTAGGGTTAGAGGAAACGTGTGTGTGAAAGTGGCACCGTTAATAGGTTAGAGGGTGAACATAAATGGGATCTGGTGCAGTTTCTGTGAATAAAAAAATTCTCCTCAGTCAACATATTTCACAGAAAAAGTCCCGAATGATTGAGGCAGATGCACGGCCGTTATAGTTGCGGGTGACTAATTAGGTTTTGCTCCTCGCGAGCTTTCAGTTTTGTTTCCTCTCTTTGTCCTGTGAGCTCTTTGGCTCTCGACTCTTTCACATGTTCCGAGGGCAGCCATTTAAACAAGATCGCGAGACAGAGCGCACAGGAAGCGCGCGGGGCGGGCGACGGTCAGCTGATCGCCGCCAGCCTATCGGAACAGGGGACAGTTCGATGTCCGCGCGTCTGTCAGCGCGACGGGAGGAGGCCGCCGTTTCCACACATTTGCAAGCTCTTTCCTGAGACACAACCGGGGTCTAAAGATAGTCTCGTTTTCACTTCGTCCATGAGTCATCCCCGGCCTAAATATGACACACGGCTAAACATAGATCAGAATGCAAAATTTATCACTGGCTTGTGAATACACACACACACACGCACGCACGCTCACACAAACGTGCGCACCCGCATGCACGTGCACACACACACACACCTCTCTGCACACATGAATGTTTTTTTTTTTTTTTGTTGACCGTAGTCCGTGATGGAATTAGATTTCAGTTTTTTTTTTTAGGTGGCCACAGTCTGGGTGTTCCATTACGCAGCGTTCCCGCGGCCGCATCGATCTACAGGGTTTGAAATTAAAACGATCGTCTTCATTTCACTCATGGGTATTCTCTGTTTACCACAAAGGCCTGTTTGAACAGACAGCGTTTTTTTTAACAACTGTTAAACACGAATGTAGAAGCAGGCCTTGATTCATATCGCTAGCCGACCGCACACACTGGCTTGTACTGCGAGTTACAGTGGGGAACACAAACCGCGTTTGCCGCGCAAGGCACAAAACTCAACGCTCAATTGACCCCAACATTTTATACCGACACAAAATTATTGTAATGGAAAGATTTTGAGACTTTGTGTCGCCTTTTTAATGTCTCCCAGTTAACTAGCCTTCTATCCCTAAATGTTAAAAATCCAATTTTAGACCTGCAGGTAAGTGAATGTTTGTGAAGTTTAAAACCTGTATGGGAAAGTACCCAGAATCACCCACAAAAAATATAAATGGATAAAAAATGAATAAGGTTGTATATTTTCTTATGTTTTATACAGCTGCAGAGCCTGGAGATCAGATTTAAGTACAGGTGCCGTGAGGTAACCTGGGAACGCAACAACACAAACGAAATGCATTTTCGTTCAGGTCAACATCGTTGTTGTGTTTTTGAACAAAGAACATTTGTTATAAACAATAGATAGGAAGGCCTATGGTCCTAAGAGTGTGAGTTTAAACCTGAGGCCGTTTGTCACATGGTGACTTGTATCCAGCGAGGGGCATAAACAACACACACCCCTGTGCACGTGGGGATGACTGCAGCTTTGGGACCCCAAAGTGTTCCTTTGAGCTCCCAGCCTCCCGCACTTTGAAATGGCATAACGTTCAGTTAATATATTTTTACTTTTCTGTGCCTGTCAAGTGTAAATGTTGCTGGTAAAAGTTAAAGTAAGCGCGTGATGAGGTGGAGAAACAAAATGGCTGCATCACTTTTTATAAATGAACACTTGTGAAATAGAGAAGAGCTTGACCATTTATTGTCCCTGTACAACACTGCAAACCCCTACTCTCTCTCTCACACACACACACACACACACACACACCCACACACCTACACACCTACTCACACACTCACACATGCTACTTCAGTAATGGAGACACTAATTGTGCATTTAGGGACTATTTTGAAAAGCAGACTGTAGGTTCAGGTGGAAGATGACAGGTATTATTCGCCTGCCTTAAACCAGATAGTGACACCAGGGAGATTTTAGCAGCGTCATGTTTTAGACCAAGGGCTGCTGTACTGATGAATGGTTGCTGTTCTTTCAATCAGTGCAGAAGTATTTTGTGTGTGTGCATGCGCATATGTGTGAAAATGCATATGCGTGCGTATATGTGTGTGTGTGTGTGTGTGGTTGGATGTGAAGTTTGTGTATTTAAGTGCGTGTATGTTATTAATCTGGCACCTCTAACATGCTTTGGCGGGTGAATATCAGCCGTCGTGCATTGGAACTGCTACTGCTTGCTTGGGTACTCCCTCCCAGGAGTAGATGACTAAAGCATTTTAACCACAGGATCTGGCTGGTTATCTTCAAGAGTACGGAACGTACGAGAAGAAATTCAGGACGTCGGGACGGAAGTTGGAAATCTAAGGAGCCTTTAGTCATCCTAGCCTTGTGGTTTCCTTCATTAATCATCAGCTCTGTCTTATCTGAATGTGTAAAACACAAAACACCTGGTGAAAAAGTGCCCATTTAAAGCTAAGGAAATGGAAGAGTGGCTTAATGAGTATTGAGGAGCCCCTTTCGAGTACTGGGGTTGGCCTGTCTGTCTGTCTGTCTGTCTCTTGTGTGTGGTGTGCGTGCTACTGTGTCTTCGTGATTTTGCGGGGTGATTACGCAACAGTGTGCAAGTGTTACTGCACACTAATGACCATGTACGCTTTATCCTCGCTTGTTTTGACAAAGGTAGTTATGGGCGTCTCAGGTGACCGCCATTATGGCTCTGTTTGCCAAGGCCCCCCCTAGGGTCCGGTTAGGATTCTTCCTGAACACCAGAGCTTTGGCCCACCAGGGAGACTCCTATGCCACTGCCCTCACCTGTTCCTGCTCACCTGCGCACAATTACAGAAGACGAGCGAGGAGACCAGCGGGCAGTAAAACTTGATTGGGCTCTGGGTCAGAGGGCGCGGGGTCGAAGGGCGCCGGGTGAATGGTCACCGGGTCTGTGGAACTGGCCACCTGAACCCAGGTGTAGCTCCGTCTGCTCATCACACGCCGAAACTTTAGCCTGTGTAATTAGTGCATTAACACGCGCTCTCTCGGACGCCCTCCCCAGACGTGGCCCCTCCCCCTTGGGCAGCGCAGCCAGTCAGCTGAGCCGGCGAGCAGAGGTACGGGGGAGGCTTCCCAGAGCACCGGAGGCCGTCATTAAGCACAACCTCAGGGTGCGACCGGGGCTTTTTTTAACCCGCTCTAATGGCTCCTTTGCCATCGTCCTGCCACTAATGATGGCACTGATGAAGGGCCTGTTTGCACATTGAAGGGACCTAAGAGTCATTAGTTTTGTTTTTATTTGGTGAAGCCGAGGGCCCCAGAGCCGCGCGAGTCCCCCTGGCTCGTACAGAGGGGACCCCGAGTCTACCGTGCGCCCTCCCCAAAGCCGGCCTGTTTCATCCTGTTGTTTGACTCTCCGTCCCTCTCGGATCAGGGTAGACTCTGGAACGCTCTGCTCCGACTTTCAAAATCCCACGAGTCGTTTCGCGCCGGCTTCGCCCTCTCATTTTACTCCTCTCGCAGAGGATGGATGTTTGGCAAGTTTTCACGTTTATATCATTTTATTGCAGAGATGCTCCTCATTTAAAGTGGGAATGCTGTACTGTTTCTGGCTCTTGTCAGACTACATAAAAGATGAACTTTTGAAGAGGAAGGAAGCTGTAATATTTAATATTCAAACAGGTTTCCAACGAAAAATTATTTTACACATCAACTTGGAATCCCCTAAAACTGCTCTGAGCCCGCGCGGTACATTTAATTCACTGCCGCAGCAGCGGTACCTGTTTCGCGCAGTAACAGTATTGGATCTTGTTTTTATTGTAAAAATAAGTACATACTGCTTTTTGGGCTCAGAGTGGCAGAAAGTAGGCTATCGCTCTGCTGTGTGCTCCGTGGACAGACATGATGGTCCAGTGAGGTAAAACGGGATTGAAAATGAAGTCTAAGTCTGTCTGAATCAGAGCCCCATCTACTGCATCATGTTTACTGCGTATTAGCATACTGTATACTGCATACTGTTTAGTGACTTGCAGTATGCAAAAAATATCTCCATACTATTATCAGCGAAAACCTGGAAATATATCATCCAGGGATATTAAGAACACTAAATTTTCAGAACTGTCGCATACTTAACACATTTTAAAATAGTTCTCAACTGGCACGCTGAATAGTGTGCTTATTCGGACACGGCCTAAGGCTCCGGTTGCCTTACGGCCTGTTTGTGTGCCGGCCTCTCTGTCGTCCGCTCGTGCTTATTTCCTCGTGTTTCCCGTAACGCTGCCACGCCGCATGCCGATCTATCCGAACGGATGCGGTTTCCGCTCCAGACACCAACACGGCGCCCGTTTTCCATTGGCCCTTACGGAAAACGGGCGGAAGATTATAGCAATGGGCGACGTTTTCCTTTCGCAGTACGTGTCACCTCGCGTGCATGTCACCTCGCGTGCATGTGGGAAATGTGTAGCGGCTCCCTACTACTAACACAGTACACTGCACAGCCCTCACCCCCTACTGCTAACACAGTACACTGCACACAGCCCTCACCCCTTACTGCTAACACAGTACACTGCACCGAGCCCTCACCCCCTACTGCTAACACAGTACACTGCACCGAGCCCTCACCCCCTACTACTAACACAGTACACTGCACAGCCCTCACCCCCTACTGCTAACACAGTACACTGCACAGAGCCCTCACCCCCTACTGCTAACACAGTACACTGCACCGAGCCCTCACCCCCTACTGCTAACACAGTACACTGCACAGAGCCCTCACCCCCTACTGCTAACACAGTACACTGCACAGAGCCCTCACCCCCTACTACTAACACAGTACACTGCACACAGCCCTCACCCCCTACTGCTAACACAGTACGCTGCACAGAGCCCTCACCCCCTACTGCTAACACAGTACACTGCACGCAGCCCTCACCCCCTACTGCTAACACAGTACACTGCACAGAGCCCTCACCCCCTAATACTAACACAGTACACTGCACAGCACAGCCCTCACCCCCTACTGCTAACACAGTACACTGCACAGCCCTCACCCCCTACTGCTAACACAGTACACTGCACAGCCCTCACCCCCTACTGCTAACACAGTACACTGCACAGCCCTCACCCCCTACTGCTAACACAGTACACTGCACAGCCCTCACCCCCTACTGCTAACACCATACACTAGTTAGGCAAGTACTTTATAACTGCAAGCATGTGCTGTGTAATTAGAGCCAGCGTAGGAGAAGGTTGTGAAATTTCAAGGGGTCAGTGTCGGGGCTCGAGTTTAAATGTTACAGTGGCATGTGGGAAAGGGTTTAGGGGTTTAGGGGTAAGGCAGGGTATTTTTAAAGAGGGCAAAATGGCCCTCCAATCATAGTGACACCGCCTCCCCGTCTCTTCCATTACTGACTTTGCGATTTAACTCTGCGATTTCATCACTGTTGGCCAATAAATGTGAGGCAGAACAGAGCGTTTGACATCATAACTGATTTTCAGTTTGTGGGAGGTGATTGGCTGCTGGAAATTCATGAAATTCAATGAATTAAGAGGAAGCAATGTAGGGTCCATTTTATATGAATCTTTTAAGAGTGAAGTCTGTGAAAGCACGCTCTGAAGTACCTCGGAGCGTTTGTGAACGCGTGCACGCATGTGTTTGTTCGCACGCACCGTATGCATGCAACACTGTGCTCATTCCTAGTTTAACTGTAGCTTTAATAGTTTAGTGGTTTCATTGCTATGGTTATGTTGAAACGGATGCAGAGCGCCGTATTGGGAGTGCACACTGGGCTCAGATATGATCGTCACACTTTGTTCTGAAATATGCAGAGTGTCCTCCGCGCTTGGGGATGCGCAGGGGATGGCGATGCGCGGGGTAACGGGCAGGGTGGACAGGACGTCTGAGCGAGCGGGTGTTTTGTGTTTGGGTTGCCGTGGGCTTGTTTTGTTTCGTGAGCGCGGTGGTGCCCGTCTGGGACCCGCCACCTCGGGCCCAGTGGCCCTCCGAGTCCTGCAAGGCCTCTCCTCTGAGGAAACACAGGTGGAAAACAAGAAACAAACTGTCGCACCCAAACGTGTCTGTGTGTGTGTCTGTGGGTATGGGAAGGTGGGCATGTCTGTGTGTGGTTGGGTATCGGTGTGTGTGTGTGTGTGTGTGTGTGTGAATGGGTATCTGTCTGTGTGTGTGTGTGTGTGTGTGTGTGTGTGTGGGTATGGGAGGGTGGGCATGTCTGTGTGTGGTTGGGTATCGGTGTGTGTGTGTGTGGGTCTGAATGGGTATCTCTGTGTGTGTGTGTGTGTGTGTGTGTGTGTGTGTGTGTGTGTGCGTCTTCAGCCTCCTGATTTCTGAAGCCCACGTGCTCCTACATAATGATTTTCTATTTGGCCGCAGCCTCCTGCTACTATATGACATTTTACCCAGTTCTGTTTACAAATATCACACACAGGCAGCACTGAAAGGATATCAACAGCACACAGACATTCAGCTGCACTTCAGTGTCAACTGGCCAAGTTTTCCTATGACTGAAGCCTGGTACCCAAAACAGAACAAAGTTTATCACAATGAGTCGTGTTGGTCCCGCCTGCTGTTCTCCATGCATTGAGACGTGCGTTGGAATAGCACATCGCTTGTGTTTGTTTAAACCTATGTAATAATGGTAGAATAATGCACACTTTTTGAGGGGGGTAGATACATTAGAGTTTTCATATTGTCAGCTGTACAGACAACACAGTCGATCAGCAGAGGCCTGTGGTCAGGTGTGTTATTACACTGTGGTGTTTATCATTGAAAAGAATGCACCTGTCTATTAATGGATCTATTTCTGAAAATAATTCCTCAATTGGTGAAACAATTCCGTTTGAAAGGCATCGTTTCATTGTTTTTTTTGTTAGGTTTGGTGTTGAACGTATGTTAGATATACTTTAAAGAGAGATATTTTTTGTTTACAGCATGCAAGATCAGCTTCCAAGCCTAGTATATGGATATAGTAGACTAAGAAAAGTGTGGTTTGTCTGTCTTTCAAAGGTAATGATTTTTGCCCTCTGAAATTTGTGTTGCTCAAAATGTAGTTGACCGGTAGACCGGTCCCAGTGCGTATTCTCATTTGGGCGTGTTCTCAGAGCCAAGCTGTGCCGGTGTCTGTGCTTTGTAAGTTTTGAGCCGATCCTTCGCCTCTAACGCCCTTTTTTTCTTTTTTTCAACGAACAGGAGTTCTTTGAACACGCGCAGAAGCTGTGGGGCGACGAAGGGGTGAGGGCGTGCTACGAGAGGAACAACGAATACCAGCTCATCGACTGCGCAAAGTAGTGAGTACCCCGTGCGCTGGTGCAGACACACGCTTCGTCCTCCCCCCCCCCCCCCCGTTCTTATGTATTTACCCTGAAAAAATACGATTAACGGTTAAAAACTGGTCCAAGTGTCCAGAGGGCAGCTTTGAGGTTAGCGTGGAATTTTTCTTCTGTCGTTGTAAGACGTCGGTGGATTGCTTGAAAGTTTGAGAAGTTTAAACCTATTCATTATTTTATTTATTTTTTATTATTTTTAAGAAAGTTCTAGTCATGGAACTACCCGTTTAGCTCCAGGTAAATTTTTCTGGGGGATCTTTGGTCATGTCGGAGGTGGTGGTCGTCTCCAAATGAACACAAGAGAACGTTAGCGTGGGATGAATGCCCCGCGTGTAACGCAATGCGTAGAAGTTTGACGTTTGTGCTGGAAATGAGCCTCGGTACTCTTTCAATGTTTTCTTTCATGGCATCTCAGAAAGTCTCATCGTTTTTCTCGGTGGGTTCCTGGTGTTACGACACCAGATCGGAAGTAGTGGCTGCTCAGGAGGTGGTCCCACTCGTGTTGTAGGTGCGCTCTGATTGGTCCGAGTGGCCAGGCCCCTTGTGGGTATCCATAGCCACCGTAACCCCAGCAACCGAAGAGAGGGCAGTGACTGACCTTGCTCCCAACAGGAGCCAGCTCCCAGATCCTGTGAGTTTTTCCCGGACTGAACGATTGACTCTCGCTCTCGTTTTGCCGAGAGCCGACTGGTGACCTAGAAGCGGGCAGAGACGGGAGCTGCCTGGCGCAAACCGAGCGGCTCCTAGCGATGCCTTCCACCCGCCCGTAGACGTTTGGCCCTCGTGTAAAAGGAGCCGCTGGAAGAATGTCCATTTCTTCTTTATCTCGGAACCCGTTAACTGCCTCTTTTGCCACACAAATGCCGCCTTGGGTTTTGGTGCGCTTTCGCGCCTGAAAGAAGAATCTTTTAAATATTCAAGCCAATTGATGTTCCGCTCTACCATTTCCTGTTTCCTCAACCAGTCGAGTCCTCTTCAAATGCACCGAACAGATGTGATTAGCAGGCCTGTGATACGTAGCACAGAGCGCACGGTGGCTGCGCTAGCCTTTCCCATGTTATTCTCGTAGCTGTTATGCATGAAACTGGCTGAAGGGTTCGAGTGTACGGCTGAAAGTCACGTCCACAGCGCAGATAGGCGGGAGGGCCTTTCCACAGCAGCTGTCGTTGTTCCTCCCAAAACCGCAGTCGGCCCCAGTCAGGTCTGGTCCACTGTTTTAAGGAAGAATGTAATGCTTCCTCTATGCAGACCCTGGCTTGGGTGTGTTTAAAATGAACCTGGTGTAAATCTCATGAGGACCAAAATTTACTTTGTTTGTGTTCAACTGGGTCAACTGAACACTTTCTGTGGGTTTTTAGAAGTGTTAATTCAGCTCGGATGAAGTAAACGCGTGAAATGATAACCATAAAGCAAGATGAGGGTACTTGGTAGAGCTGCTTTTTTTAAAGAGGACCCCCCCCCATTGGCTGAATGGCTGAACCTCACCCCGCCCCTCAAATAAACTCCCTGTGAAACCAGAGAGGAAGTGGCTGAAGATTCCACCGCATGTGGATTAGCATTTATCCTCACACACAGGCCCACACGGTCACATATGTTCCCACCTCATGCAGAATGTCACAGCTCTGGATGTAGGAAGGTATAAATCAAGGTTATTTCCTTTTTCAACAGCACTGTGTTCTTCTGCACCACTATCACTGCCTCTTCTCCCTCTGTCTCTCTCTTTCCCTCTGTCTCTCTCTCTTTCCCTCTGTCTCTCTCTCTTTCCCTCTGTCTCTCTCTCTTTCCCTCTGTCTCTCTCTTTCCCTCTGTCTCTCTCTCTTTCCCTCTGTCTCTCTCTTTCCCTCTGTCTCTCTCTCTTTCCCTCTGTCTCTCTCTCTTTCCCTCTGTCTCTCTCTCTTTCCCTCTGTCTCTCTCTCTTTCCCTCTGTCTCTCTCTTTCCCTCTGTCTGTCTCTCTCTCTTTCCCTCTGTCTCTCTCTCTTTCCCTCTGTCTCTCTCTCTTTCCCTCTGTCTGTCTCTCTCTTTCCCTCTGTCTCTCTCTCTTTCCCTCTGTCTCTCTCTCTTTCCCTCTGTCTGTCTCTCTCTTTCCCTCTTTTGCTTCCCTCACCAATGGTGTGGCTCAGATGTCCGTTCCCTCTCTTTCAGCTCCTCCTATAATTTCTGCAATGCAAATCCCTCGCAAGCAGAATTTTCACTCGTCTCTTACTTTATATTGATGAATGGCAAAATGCTCGCACACACACACACACACACACACACACACACACACACACACACACACACACACACACACACACACACACACACACATCTCTTATTTTATATTGAGGAATAGCAGAATGCTGACATGCACACACACGCGCACACACATCTCTTACTTTATATTGATGAATGTCAGAATGCTCACACACACGCGTGCACACACACACACACACACACACACACACACACATCTCTTACTTTATATTGATGAATGGCAGAATGCTCACACACACGCGCGTGCACACACACACACACACACACACACACACACACACACACACACACCTCTTACTTTATATTGATGAATGGCAGAATGCTCACACGCACGCGCGCGCACACACACACACATCTCTTAATTTATATTGATGAATGTCAGAATGCGCACGCATACACACGTGCACACATGCATGCACACATACATATACACTCACGTCACTTACTTTATTGATGAATGGCAGAATGCACACACACGCGCACACACACGCGAGCAGCATGCGAGTGTATGAGTGCGTTGCTCACACCAGCGTACACTGACCCACAGTAGCTTTACCTGTTCTTGTGTAGCAGCAAAGTTGGAGACCCTCCCACTTTGTAAGTTTTAGACACACCCTTCATCTAACAGATAACCGTCACCTGCAGCAACAGCCGATTCCAGTTCCCGTCCAAATCAGAGCTACAAACAAAGAAAGCTGAGTACACTGTACGGAGTGCGTGACATAAGTAAAACAACACTGCACATAATGATCCTTAATGAGGCTGTAGAGGGGATGTGCAGATGGAGAGAGGGAGAGATGATCAGAGACGGAGAGGTGAAGTCTGGACGGGTTCTGGCAGCGCCTCATCCCGAGCGAGGTTTTGGGACCGGGCCGTGTCCCGCAGGGCCGATTTCCGGGAGAGAGATTCCAGGGAGAGAGCGGCAAGACCGTAAATCAGGGGTGCGGAATGCAAGTCAGGAATACGGCTGGAATTACGCCGCTCCGAACGGCAGCCAGTCTCGCACGGCGAGCGTCAGAGACTGAGAATATCCACGGAAGGTGAATTTGTCTACTCAAAACGGGAGGAGCTGCTTAAGTTTTTAGTTTGTGGGACTGCCTGTAAGGAGCTCATTTTCCATCTCTGTTCTATGAACAGTTAACGGTCCATGGGACACAAAGTGGAAATGAGTATAGGCAGATCGGCAGGCCTGGCACCAAAGAGCATGTTCATATTGACGCTGTGCATTTCCGTACGCAGTCGATACAGGCTGTACGTTGGACATTTATGTGCGGGTAGAGCAGAGGTGTGTGCCTGCATATTAACCCGTCACAGGCTCTGTTCAGAAATGCTGCCCAACCCACTGCCCGTCCAGTGAAGACCACAATGCGAACTCCTGTTCTGCCGAAGCTGAACTATACTTGGCAACTGCGTGGAGAATAACTATGGGATTATTATTATTGATTATTTTGCCGAGCAATAGTGATATGTAATTGGTTAGCAGTGATTATAGGTTTCAGGTTTTATAGGTTTCAGGTTTTGTGGCACATTTCCACAAGGTTTTCCTAAGTAACTTTGAGCAGACATTTTGGAGATCTTGACTGTTACTGAGTACTGGTACAGTTATAATGAAAATGCTCTCACATAATTTCGATTCACCCAGAAGGGAATTGTGCTCGAAAGCAATGCGAGGCTGGATTTTTGGGATTTCAGCATTCCGATGTGTGCAAATCTATCTTAAATATTTGACCTTAGGTACTTTCTTGGTCCAAGTGATTGATCTGATATGTTAAAATGTCTGCATGTACATTTCAAATTTGAGTGATAAATGAGGCCCCACAAACTCACAGTACCTCAGACATATGGGTTTGTATAACACGCGTGCATGCGTAAAATGCATGTAAAACTCTACAGAGTATGTAGGTAAACTGACTACTTTAGAACCTGAGTTACCGGCTGAGCCGGTTATGAAACTCAAGTGGCACGGGCAATTACACCTTATCCAGCCCGTTATCACTGACGCACAAGCAAGCATTAAAGGAAATGAGTCACTTTCCATTGATAAAAACCTGAAATACTATCAAAATAGACAAAGGGGCGTGTCTTAGCACCACTGCTAGAGAACGCGATGTGAGAACATCAACAGTGTTTGATATAAGAGGGGCCAGAACAAGCTAGCGCTGCACAAAGATTGTGTGTCACAGAAAAGGCCATGCATTGCTCAGGAAGCTAACTTAACAGATTCTAATGAGACAAAAATGATCGTGCAATCGATTAACGGTTTTTGCATAAACGTAAGATTTAGAGCTACAAAGCCTGTTCAAAATAATTAAGGCTCCTAGATAAAGTATATAATTCCAATCAATAAAGCACAATCAGAAATGAAAAATTCTTATTGTTATTATTTCAGGGCTTTGAACAGCCTCCATTACCAGTGCATATATATTTCCCAGGTTCTGTTCTGTATGGAAACCATAATAATTAGTGTGTTTTGTAGTATATTCAGAATATATTGACATGCCTATTTTTTTTATTTTCAATGTGTTATTTAAGGGCTTAAATGCAGCGAGTAGATGTACTTGAGTCTTCCTGTTTCATTTTATGCTTTTTCACACACCCTGCTTTTTTATTCATTTTATTTACATATAGAGATTAAGGACTACAACTCTTTAGTGTTTCAACATGCTGGCCTCACCATCAAAAACAGTTTTGTGATTTTTATATATGCATTTTTGATATAATGGCCAATTTCTGGGTTTAGGTTTTCCACGGTCACAGAACAGAGTTTAGGTTCGGCGGAAGCAGAACAGAGTTTGGGTCACTGCAGAAGCAGTTGTGCAGGAGATGGTTGTGATGAGGTCAGATGTGTTCTGTTGAAGAGCAGTGACTGTGTGAGAGGGGGCCCCACCGCGCCCTGCTGCTGAGGGCCATCATGAGGACGGGGCGCGAGCGGGAGGGAGGCAGGGCAGTGACAGGGCGCCACGGTCACGGGACCGAGCCGTCGGCCTCAGGGAAGGGACTCTGAAATGCTCATAAGAGGCAGCAGTGCTCACATAATGGAGGCCATTGTCACAAACCCAGGTTCTGCAGGGCCTGGAGCAGCAGCTCTTACATTTTCAACAAAGTATAGAAGCGCCATCTCTCGCTCTCTCTCTCTCTCTCGCTCTCGCTCTCTCTCTCGCTCTCTCGCTCTCTCGCTCTCTCTCTCTCTCTCTCTCTCTCTCTCTCTCTCTCTCTCCCTCTCTCCCTCTCTCCCTCTCTCCCTCTCTCCCTCTCCCTCTTTCGCTCTGTCTCTGTGGCTCTTGCTGCTCCATTTCTCTTTCTCTCACTCCCTCTCTCCCTTCTCCTCCATCTCGCTCTTCCTCTTTCATTCTCTTTCTCTCCATCTCTCTCTCTCTCTCTCTCGACCCCCTCTTTCTTTTCATCTCGCTTCCTGTCTTTCCTGATTTCTCTCTGTCTTACTTGTTTTTAACTGTATTTAACATATAACAAATTTATTTTAGTCATACTGTTGTTTTCTTGCATAAATATGACCTTGCGATTTTGTACATGTATTACTTTTCTATGTCTGACCACTTGACCTCTCTGTAGAAGTAACACAAATTACAGTACAGAAGCTGGTAACAGACATGGGGCACTCAAGTGCTGTCAACTTCTATTCAAGTTCTATTTAGAACTAATGCTAGTTTGGCCTTTTCAGATGGTTGTGTCTGTTCACACCCTTATCATTTATGGATGTAAATGGACACCAGCCTGGTTTACATTATGAGTAGTGCTGGCAGCATGTGTGCCAATGCCACCCAATATGAGTACATTTTGTTTGTTAAAGCAGTTGCTGAAGTAAATATGGGGGAAAAGCCCTTTCTGGCAGTGATGTATTACACAGGACAAACCAGCCAGACCCTACGTCTAGACTAGCAAGTGTTTAAGATCCACGGAGAGAAAGAGCAGTGGCAATAGAGCTCAGTGCTGCACTGCAGTGGCAATAGAGCTCAGTGCTGCACTGCAGTGGTAATGGAGTGCTGTGGTACACTGCAGTGGTAATGGAGGGCTGCACTGTAATGGTAATAGAGCTCTATGCACTCTATACACTGCAGTGCTAATGGAGCCCTGTGCTGCACTGTAGTGGTCATGGAGCCCTGTGCTGCACTGTAGTGGTAATGTAGCTCTGTGCTGCACTGTAGTGTTAATGGAGCTCTATGCTGCACTGTAGTGTTAATGGAGCTCTGTGCTGCACTGTAGTGTTAATGTAGCTCTTTGCTGCACTGTAGTGGTCATGGAGCTCTGTGCTGCACTGTAGTGTTAATGGAGCTCTGTGCTGCACTGTAGTGTTAATGGAGCTCTGTGCTGCACTGTAGTGTTAATGGAGCTCTGTGCTGCACTGTAGTGTTAATGGAGCTCTATGCTGCACTGTAGTGGTAATGTAGCTCTGTGCTGCACTGTAGTGTTAATGGAGCTCTATGCTGCACTGTAGTGTTAATGTAGCTCTTTGCTGCACTGTAGTGTTAATGGAGCTCTGTGCTGCACTGTAGTGTTAATGTAGCTCTTTGCTGCACTGTAGTGTTAATGGAGCTCTGTGCTGCACTGTAGTGTTAATGTAGATCTGTGCTGCACTGTAGTGGTCATGGAGCTCTGTGCTGCACTGTAGTGTTAATGGAGCTCTGTGCTGCACTGTAGTGTTAATGTAGCTCTTTGCTGCACTGTAGTGGTCATGGAGCTCTGTGCTGCACTGTAGTGTTAATGGAGCTCTGTGCTGCACTGTAGTGTTAATGGAGCTCTGTGCTGCACTGTAGTGTTAATGGAGCTCTGTGCTGCACTGTAGTGTTAATGGAGCTCTGTGCTGCACTGTAGTGTTAATGGAGCTCTATGCTGCACTGTAGTGGTAATGGAGCTCTATGCTGCACTGTAGTGGTCATGGAGCTCTATGCTGCACTGTAGTGGTAATGGAGCTCTGTGCTGCACTGTAGTGGTAATGTAGCTCTATGCTGCACTGTAGTGGTAATGGAGCTCTGTGCTGCACTGTAGTGGTAATGGAGCTCTGTGCTGCACTGTAGTGGTAATGGAGCTCTGTGCTGCACTGTAGTGGTCATGGAGCTCTATGCTGCACTGTAGTGGTCATGGAGCTCTATGCTGCACTGTAGTGGTCATGGAGCTCTATGCTGCACTGTAGTGGTCATGGAGCTCTATGCTGCACTGTAGTGGTCATGGAGCTCTATGCTGCACTGTAGTGGTCATGGAGCTCTATGCTGCACTGTAGTGGTCATGGAGCTCTATGCTGCACTGTAGTGGTAATGGAGCTCTGTGCTGCACTGTAGTGGTAATGGAGCTCTGTGCTGCACTGTAGTGGTAATGGAGCTCTGTGCTGCACTGTAGTGGTCATGGAGCTCTATGCTGCACTGTAGTGGTAATGGAGCTCTAATGGAGGCTGGTTCAGGCTGTGCTTCTGTCCAGGCTGTGAGGCTGACATTAGGGTGCAGAATATATAGTGCATGTTGTTTTCTGATAGAGCCTAAATATAGCCCAGTGTGACTATAAAGGGAGCTCTGTTTTAAGAACAGAGTCATTATACATATAAAATGGGTTCCCCGTCACACTAATCTGCCTGTTCTCTGTGCAGTGTAGCCAGTGGAGGCTTGCAGCTCGCCTCATTTTGGTCTGATCGCTTTCATTTTTTCTGTCTGAAAGCTGCACACATGGATGATGGATGACAGAAAGCACAGGGGAAGAAAGGGATATGAAGTCTTTTTTGCTATTTTATGCTATTTCCCCCCGTACGTTTTATAATGAGGAACACCATAGATATTTTCATATCGTTGCCCCTATGCTTTGTTTTTGAAATATATGTTTCCGTCCCTGCCATTGTTGTCCATTGTTGTTAATATGTTGCTACGCTACGTTTTGTACATTTCCGGGTTGGCAGCTCTTAAGTGAAAAGGGTCTGTTATATTAAGATTGCTTAAAACCAATGAGAGTAGGGGAGCATCGGGGGGGGGTTTCAACCCTGCATTGCAATTGAATATTGCCATGGACTTGGGCTGCACGACATTGACCAAATGTTATATTGAGATTATTTTCAGGCATGTTTCGATTTCGATTTTCATAAACCTATTGAGAAACGCTTCACCTTTCTCTCTGCAATGGCTAAAAGCACATGTTCAGTATCATGACATATTAAACCAGCAACTAGTCTGTTTACAACAAGGGTTTATTTTAAATGGCATTTTAAACGACTGTCAACAGAACATGGACTGTCATGTTTTATGAAAATGATTGAAAGCAAAATATGTTATATCATTCTGTAAAATAGCAACAGTAGCAGCGGGGCGCTACAATAACTCAAAACCATATTTTACATTATACTACAATGTAAACACAATTGCAACAAAAAAAAGCATTGGAGAATACAGTAAACCTTGAAGGCAGGGTGGTTCTGCCGCATCGAGTCAACGGGAGGGGAATTACTGAATGACTGCAGCTACAGTCGTAGCAGCAGCACGGCTTCCTACAACAAACCAACCACCAAATATTTCTGGCCAAGAAAATCCGCTTGTCTACCATTGCTGGTTTGAGACGGGAACGGTGAGCAGTCACCACTTTCCCTCGTGCACTGAAGACTCTTTCTGAGGGTGAGCTGGTCGCAGGGAACAACGTAGGTCGTGACGTCACTAGGTCGGTTCGGTTCATCTCTGCTGCGGGTACATAGCTGACTTTCAATGAGCTCAACGATGTATTGTAAGGAAAAAACAAAACAAAAAAATGCACAGACTGTCTTTTTGTATTGCCCCCGGGGATGCTTTAATGAGTATTACCGAACAAAACTTCATTTTCACAAACTGCCTAACTAGCTGCGTGGATTCTTAATGCTAGATAACAAGTTAGCCAGCAGCTACCAGCCAGTCTCTTCTGCTGATAGACCGTAATAGTTTTGCCCTCCCACGCAACCACAGCGTCTGGCTTTAGTCCGATCGTTGTCCACTTTGATCACTGCAGACCTGTCGCCCTGTCCCACATGTGCACTCGGTGAAAACCACAAATCAGAGCCACATTACCGAACGCTTCACCTCCCCTTTAGTAGCCCGCTTAGCCCCCGGTTCACAAATCGAATGCAGCCGAGCCACACAGGCAATGCATCTAACCGACGCGAGTGCGTAGAGAAAGTTTTTTCCCCCTCCATAGTATAAACACAAAATCGCATACTTTTTCAATTTAATATCACGCGTTTTGATTTCGATATTTCTTTCCGATATATCGCGCAGCCCTACCATGGTCTAAACACTCCACACTAGTTCATGGGCCAGATTCAATTGATTATCTGGATTGATATGTGGGCCGGATCCAAATTTGTGGGGGGCCGTATCTGGCCCGCGGGCCCTGAGGTTGACGTGCTTTAGATGTTGGAGGTTTTTAAAGGATGCAATGTTAATGTCTTAAATGTAGAATGTACTGAGTCAGATATAGTCAATATTGTCTGTGAATTTTGTAGTTTGCACAAATGTCACCAGTCCTTGGACCTGTGTTTGGGCCCCGTGTCATAGTCCTGTTCAGTCGTTTTACAATGAAGGTCCTGTGTAAAAAGCACATTGGGGGTAGATGGGTAAAAGCACATTGGGGGTAGATGGGTAAAAGCACATTGGGGGTAGATGGGTAAAAGCACATTGGGGGTAGATGGGTAAAAGCACATTGGGGGTAGATGGGTAAAAGCACATTGTGGGTAGATGGGTAAAAGCACATTGGGGGTAGATGGGTAAAAGCACATTGGGGGTAGATGGGTAAAAGCACATTGGGGGTAGATGGGTAAAAGCACATTGGGGGTAGATGGGTAAAAGCACATTGGGGGTAGATGGGTAAAAGCACATTGGGGGTAGATGGGTAAAAGCACATTGGGGGTAGATGGGTAAAAGCACATTGTGGGTAGATGGGTAAAAGCACATTGGGGGTAGATGGGTAAAAGCACATTGGGGGTAGATGGGTAAAAGCACATTGGGGGTAGATGGGTAAAAGCACATTGGGGGTAGATGGGTAAAAGCACATTGGGGGTAGATGGGTAAAAGCACATTGTGGGTAGATGGGTAAAAAGCACATTGGGGGTAGATGGGTAAAAGCACATTGGGGGTAGATGGGTAAAAGCACATTGGGGGTAGATGGGTAAAAGCACATTGGGGGTAGATGGGTAAAAGCACATTGGGGGTAGATGGGTAAAAGCACATTGGGGGTAGATGGGTAAAAGCACATTGTGGGTAGATGGGTAAAAGCACATTGGGGGTAGATGGGTAAAAGCACATTGGGGGTAGATGGGTAAAAGCACATTGGGGGTAGATGGGTAAAAGCACATTGGGGGTAGATGGGTAAAAGCACATTGGGGGTAGATGGGTAAAAGCACATTGGGGGTAGATGGGTAAAAGCACATTGTGGGTAGATGGGTAAAAGCACATTGGGGGTAGATGGGTAAAAGCACATTGGGGGTAGATGGGTAAAAGCACATTGGGGGTAGATGGGTAAAAGCACATTGGGGGTAGATGGGTAAAAGCACATTGGGGGTAGATGGGTAAAAGCACATTGGGGGTAGATGGGTAAAAGCACATTGGGGGTAGATGGGTAAAAGCACATTGGGGGTAGATGGGTAAAAGCACATTGGGGGTAGATGGGTAAAAGCACATTGGGGGTAGATGGGTAAAAGCACATTGGGGGTAGATGGGTAAAAGCACATTGTGGGTAGATGGGTAAAAGCACATTGGGGGTAGATGGGTAAAAGCACATTGGGGGTAGATGGGTAAAAGCACATTGGGGGTAGATGGGTAAAAGCACATTGGGGGTAGATGGGTAAAAGCACATTGGGGGTAGATGGGTAAAAGCACATTGGGGGTAGATGGGTAAAAGCACATTGGGGGTAGATGGGTAAAAGCACATTGGGGGTAGATGGGTAAAAGCACATTGGGGGTAGATGGGTAAAAGCACATTGTGGGTAGATGGGTAAAAGCACATTGGGGGTAGATGGGTAAAAGCACATTGGGGGTAGATGGGTAAAAGCACATTGGGGGTAGATGGGTAAAAGCACATTGGGGGTAGATGGGTAAAAGCACATTGGGGGTAGATGGGTAAAAGCACTGGAGGCATCAGAGAGAGAGAGGAATCTGAAGCATGAAAGACGATCAATTTTGCTCAGATGGTCCAGATCTCAGGTCAAGGTATAAAACGGAAGCCCCCTTGAAAGGAATTGTGTTCACGGTCCACAGGTTAGTCGGTCTCGGACTCTCTTTCGGTTTGTTGTTCCCATTGCGATTCAACGTGTTTTCATCCCTCTCTCTGAATTTATGAGGATTCAAAATCTTTCTGGTGAAGTTTCTATCGAAGTTCAGTTGGTCGTTGAAGACTCTCCCAGCCACATGAAGGCAGAATCCAATCATAAATGAAACCTCAGAGTGTGGGGAGCTGTGGGAATGGCATAAACACAGGTATTTTCCTATTGCCCTATTTAGCACTTTTTTTTCGTTAGGGGGGGGCTGTGTGCAGAATGTTCCAGAACGGCTCTCTTTCCCATGAAGCCTCATGAATACACAGCAACGTCCAGCCAGTCAGCCTGGATTTCACATTTCTGGCACATTTTTCACGTTAGTATCAGGTTCCAAAATGAACACCCGTCAGGCGCCAAAGGCGAGTAAATGTTCCTATTGGCGGCAAAATTTTGCGGTGTCACCAGCCACTGGCGGGTGTATTAAAAACCAAAATTAGAAGACAACATTGCAAGGTTAGCGCTTTTTCCTTTGTATCAATGTAGTCGTGTAGCCTATGGAGGAAAGTCGTGGAGGCGGAGTTTGTGTGTTGGACAGCTTGATGACATTGGACATCTCGCGACAGCGGGGGATATTTTTAATCATAACTGTACTGTTTGGCTGTACTCCACTTTAATTCACTTAATTAGTTTGATTAATGCAATGATTCTATTGAATGTCTTTATTTGATATGTTTGTTTGTGTGAGTCTGCCCCACTGTCTGTTTTTTTTGTTGTTGCTGGTGGCTACAACTGAAGTTCCCTAACGGGAAATTAAAAGTTATTCTATTCTATTTTTTCAACCTATAAAATATAAAGTAACACGTTCCAGCTTTGTCCTCAAAGGGCTCCTCCGTAAACTGCGTTAGTCTCTCTTTCTCGCAGGTTTGAGTCGCGCAACCAAGAAACACCAAAGATTTTTTTTTAAAGGAAAAATGGCACATTGATGAGAACGGGAAAACACGGAGTTGGATCGGGTATGACAAATAACGTTAAATAATGTCAATGTTCTGCTCCCAGTGCCGTTTATGCGCCACAGAAAATGCCTGCAATAGGCTAATCCCGTTGTTATGGGCACTGAAACTGGAACATGTAAAGTAAAGTGTCATATAGCTAGGCTATTCGCTGCATGTCAATTTTATCTTCGAGTGGATGTGCGAGTAAGTTTGAGTTTACGTTAACGGCCACACACAAACACTCTGGTATTGATAGCTTTTAATGAACGTTAACGTTATCTGGTTGGCTAACGTTAGCTATCTGTTATCTGCCCAGCAAACCCGGCTGGTTAACTTAGTTAATATAATTAGCAATGTAATTCACATTTTAAAATCACCTTTCTTTTAATAAAGTTAATATTGACTGTTTTCACCAACATGAATATTATTTGATTTCTGTAGATTGGATGAGAAGAATTAGTTGATTGAAAACTTTGTAGGCTTCTGTAGCTTCTCTTTGTTCTAATAGCCTACTATTCATGCACTTTTGTTCTATACTATTTATGCACTTTGTAGGCTAGGCTACTATTCTCACTCCCGTATGTCATGTAGGCTATCTTTGTTGCAGTGAACATTTAATATCAGTACAATTATTTTTAGCTTAAAATCTTCTCAAACCTCTGTTTCTATTCACCACCATAAAGGCTGTATGTGTTTGATTTTGTGGCTGGTAAAAAAAAATGTTTGGCGGGTAGATTTTTTTAATCTACCAGACATTTGACCAGTGAGCTAAAAAGTTAATTTTGGACCCTGGTTAGTATATTGTGCCCTGCAGACCAGCCAACTAAATATATTGCATAACGGAACTGGAATTTCATCCCACTCATTTTGCCCTGGATGTTGCCTGGCAACGTTTTGGTAAAACTACAAAGTTAAAATAAAGTCTTCAGGGATTTGCAATATAAATATAAAAATATGGATTATATTATGATAATTATATTATTTTTTTATGTATTTTGTTCAGTGCTCGTCATTCCATGTGTGGATCCTTATTAGAGACTATAGATTACATGTAATAAAGATACTGGATTCTTCACCATATATACAGACGGGTGACAAATTAAAGGAAAAACCAACATAAAGTGTCTTAGTAAGGTGCCAGAACGGCTTCAATGTGCCTTGGCATAGATTCTACCTCTAGTCTAGCATAGATTCTAGTCTCTGGAACTCTACTGGGGGGTGGAACACTTGGTGTTTTGATGAGGGTGGTGGAGACTGCTGTCTAACACGTCGGTCCAAAATCTTCCATAGGTGTTCAATTGGGTTGAGATCTGGTGACTGCGAAGGCCAGAGCATATGATTCACATAATTCTTATACTCATCAAACCATTCAGTGACCTCTCATGCCCTGTGGATGGGGGCATTGTCATCCTGGAAGAGACCACTCCCATCAGGATAGAAATGTTTCATTATAGGATAAAGGTGATGACTCAGAATACCTTTGTATTGATTTGCATTAGCCCTTCCTTCTAAGGGGACAAGTGGACCCAAACCATGCCAGGAAAATGCCCCCCACAGCATAACAGAGCCTCGGTCCCCCTCACTGTGGGGGTTTTTCTTTTAATTTGTCACCTGTCTGTATATATATATATATATATATATATTAGGGGTGGGACAATGCACCGGTGCATCGCGGTGCATCGATCCGAATGTGTAAATACAACTGCATCGATCTGTAAGATTCGAATCGATAAGCATCGATTAATATCGCATTTTAAATGAATGTGCACATGTATTCATTTATTCAAAAATCATTTAAAATATATATTTCTAAGACACGACTACTTTTAAAACTGTTTTGACCAGCTTCAATCCATGTTTCTGCTCCAACCCCCACATAAGCGTGAGTTGAAAGTCGGGACAGGCGGGAATCAAGCGACTATGAGACGGACAGATCTGAGCGAAATGGCTAGCTGCGTGCTCGCTGAGTGCGACAAAAGAGACAGAAACTTACAGAACTTGCGATGTTCCGAACAGAAAATCAGTGGTATGGAAGCATTTCGGGTTTAGAAAGAAGGAGGGTGCACTTGACAAAACCGCTGCAATATGCAAGATCTGCCAAGTAGAAATCAGATACACAGGCAACACCGCAAACATGATAAACCATTTGAGCCGACGATACACAATTAACGTGAAGGACAGCAAGCGCGTTAGCAAGCTAAACTCGGGAGTCATTGACACTTCCCCTGAGTTTCCTGGAGAAATTGCCAAACAGTTCTATTTTTTTGTATAATTGTTTTTATTAGTTTTTATACACATACCGTGTCCAGACAGTTAATTGTAAAGTGCTTTCTGATATTTAAATTTAAACCATTTTCTATTCAAAATCAAGTAGACGTTCGAGACAAACTAAAATAGTAAGACTATTTCCAATGTCTTACGTTTAATTAATTATTACTACGTTAACTGTCCGATTCACTTAATGAATGTCGTGGAACCTAGATACACCATACCATGCAGAAAACATTTTAGTGAAAAATGTATACCTGCTCTGTATGAAGAGGTGAAGAAAACTGTTCGACTGTCCTTGCAAAACGCTACGAGAGTAGCTTTAACTACGGATGGATGGGCATCTTGCTCCACCGAAGTTCTAGATCGTACTAAGATTTAGGAAAGTACTATGCATGACACTAACCTATAGGCTATTTCATTTTTCTTGCCCCAGTTTAGTAATTGTTATACATTTTGCCATTTTCATTTTGTAAATAAAGGAACTGTATTAGGGTACCATGTCTGACACTGTTTGAAAAACAATAACCTAAATAGGGCAACTTTAGAAAATACACTGTTAGTCATGTTTATTGCTGCATTATTTGCTGCAGACAGCTGCAAAATGTATGGCATGCCTTAACAATAAACATAATGCTGTGAACTTGGTGTAAGGTTCTAATTGAATATTTAATTACTGCTGAATGTATCGGTATCAAATCACATTAGCATGCGTATTACTTTTTTTAAAGTATCTAAATTAATCGAACCGAATCGAATCGAATCGAATCGTGGTCAAACGTAAGATATTATGATGCATCGAACCTTTGCCTAAAGAATCGGAAACGAATCGAATCGTTATGAGATTGAATCGTCCCACCCCTAATATATATGCAATCTAGTTTTTCATTAACTGACATTAAGTGACATCATGGGGTTAATTTTAATGTTATTCTTTGTAACTACAGTAATTCTAAGCAATCAATTTTTTCTTTGGGCTTTACAGCAATATCAGTAATTGGGGGGGGGTGGGGAGTATCATATGTGGCCTTGTTTGTATAAGTTTTACAGCATCCCCAGTAACAAATGGCTTTCTATCAAATAAGGAAGTCAGGAGACCCACGAATTGCCAAGAAAAGTCAGCTGAGAGTGTTCAGAAAAGTCTTTTTTCTTTTCTTTTTTATGCTATAAATCGATTAAGAGAAAAGGAGTAGATGAAGTCTTAAATACGGCTTCTCCTCACAACTGAGGTGCAGAAATGGATGACGTTGGAAGAAAAGTAAATGAATCTATAAAATTGCATTGTGGGGGCCCCCTGAAAGGCAAGTGTTCGCAGGGCGCTAGCTGGCGAATTGAACAAACTGAATCATGGAATGTTCATTATATCCAGATAAATGTACTGGGAAATAAAGACGATCAGCAAAAAAAAAAAAAAACACCATACAGAAAACTTTACTTTTTTAAATACTTTCATTTTTATACTGACAGACCTGTGTGGTGAAGATGGACACAGTCTACAGGAGACATTGCATAAGTGTAGTGTTGGTTAGGATGGAAACTGCCTGTAGGAGCCAGGTCTGTGTGTGGTGGTGAAGATGGACACTGCCTGCACAAGCTAGGTTTGTGTAGTGGTGGTTAAGATAGACACTGCCTGCAGGAGCCAGGTCTGTGTGGTGGTGGTGGTGGTGAAGATGGACACTACCTGCCAGAGGCAGGTTTGTGTGCGTGCGTGCGTGCGTGCGTGCGTGCGTGCGTGCGTGCGTGCGTGCGTGCGTGCGTGCGTGGTGGTGAAGATGGACACTGCCTGCAGGAGCCACGTCTGTGTGTGGTGGTGAAGATGGACATTCTCTACAGGAGACGTTGTATGAGTGTAGTGTTGGACGGACACTAGAAGTCCTGAACACTTGGATACTTTACCTTGATGCTAGAACTTCAGGGCAAAAATAACTGGGCTCATTTTAAGTACAAATTAAATTTGAGATTGTATGATTATTGCTACTTTCGCATGGCACATTCTATTTACTCTACATGCTTTTGTGTAGAGGTATATTGATGAAACTCCAGTGAAAATCAAAAGGTATTCAGCAATAGGGTGGTGTAGGGTGGCGCTACTGTAGTTCTGTAAATGGATTGATGCCGTTTCTCCTCCGCTTTTGATTACTCATAAAAACGGTCTTTTTTGTTTGGGGATTTTCTCTACCATGCTTGATTTTTTCAAATGGGCTCCAAGATAGCTGCCCTCATGGTGGTTTAGAAGTCCTCCCCGGGGGGGATAACACGGGGGTCTCCTGGCCTTAGGGGAACTCACGGCATGCTTCACCTCCGGCGGTGCGGGTCGCGTCTGAAACGGTCTCTTCCAGAGCAGCAGTCTTGTCATTCTGAGAATTGGTCTATAATGTGAGTGTGTCAGTCTGCAAATGTTCTTTCTGAGGGACAGCACCCATCACCTCTTCAGCAGCTTGACAACAGCCATAAACAGGACCAGTTCTTACAGGTTCCTCAGAAGTTTTAGTGGGTCCAAAGGTGCTTTTTTGGTGTTTATTTACTAATTTTATGTCAATTTCTCCCTGTATTTCATAGGGACTGTTTTAAAAAAAAAAAAAAAATTATAATTTTTATAAACATTACTCCAGCTATTCATATATCAAGAAATATTGTAATTGTATATATTCAATACAGGTTGATAATACATATTTTTCTTCTTTGAAAATGTTGCACATTAGTCGTTTAATTTTATTTTCCATAAAGATTTTGTGTGCATGTTGTCCTCTACTCATGTGCTTGAGACAAGTTTTTTTTTACTGCTGTTTATTAGTGTTTAAGCCAAAAAATACTGAAATTATTTTATAATGAAAGAAAGAAAGACCCTTTTCTGGTGAGCAACAGCTTTCGGCAGCATGTACAGTGGCTTGAGAAAGTATTCATACCCCATTGATTATTTCTCATTTTGTTGTGTTGCAAAGTCAAATTAAAACATATTTACATGGGATTTTTTTCTACTCCTATAGAAGTAATTCTCTATAATGTGCAAATTAAATAAAGTATTTAGATATCTTCAGGATTATACTAAAAATAAAAAACAAAAATATCACATTTACATAAGTATTCATACTCTTTGCTTTTATTTATTTTTAAGGTATCATATTTCATATTTGATCGCGTATCTTTTGCATGCTGTTACTTCCTGAAGTCTGTGACCCATCAACATCAAAACATCTTATTTTCAGGTACTGTTACAAGCGATACTGTGACCCCTCTGCATTTGAATGCATCTCTATGGGAATTGGGGGGTGAGACTAGATTCAGATGTAAATTACACTGGTACAGTATGGAACACGTGTTTGGCAAAATAGCTGTAAGTTATCATGGGTCTGAGCTATCGAACGAGCCCGAAACCAAACTACTCGATTGCCAAATATGGAGTAGATGTGGATGGATTACTGTAAGGGTTATTTCTCCTGACTCATTTTTCTTTAGAACTCTATGTGGGGGGGGAAGGGAGGGGGGAGGGAGGGGAGGGGGGAGGGAGTCAGTAAAAGAAAGCCTTAGTGATCTACTCCATTTATTTATTTAATTTGCACATTATAGAGAATTATTACTTCTAGAAAAAAAATTCCATGTAAATTTGTTTTAATTTGACTTTGCAACACAACAAAATGAGAAATAATCAATGGGGTATGCATACTTTCTCAAGCCACTGTATGTAAGGTATATACAGCATAAGTATTTAATTTTAAACGCATACCAGTGCAAAGCAAATAGGCCGCATTGCCTTTGTCTGGGCCTTTCTAAGCTTGTCACCTGAGAAGATGGTGATTTTCTCCGCCTCGTGAATGTTTTGAAAATACCCGGCGCTGCTGCCGGATTCGGACGTAATGTGGAGCCGCCAGACCAGTTAACTTCTTTCAGGCCACTGCAATGGAAAAAAAACAGAGAATGGCTGTCGTCACGGCATTCATCCGAACGCCATAAATTCAGTCATCACCGCTGCCCAGGTCCGTCTCCATGCAGTCATCACTGCTGCCCGGGTCCGTCTCCATGCAGTCATCACCGCTGCCCGGGTCCGTCTCCATGCAGTCATCGGGCTCCGAGTGGCACGGAAGAGCCGCCTCGTAATCTTGCTTTGAGGTCAAACTCTTCAGAACTTTAGACTGGCTGTTCTCTCTCCCCCATCCTTTCACTGGCCAGTTATGTATACTGAAATTGTCGCACCGATATTACAATTATCCTCACTGTGAGAGCTGTCTAAGAATCATGCTTTTTCCTGTAAAGGTTTACAATTGAAACAAGGCCCCCCCCCCCCCCCCCCCCCCCAAAAAAAAAATCTCTTCATAATATTTGTTTGCTCTCCTGTTGTATCCGAGGAAACTATAAGTAGTACGTAGGCCTACGTACTGTAAGCAATTAAATAAACGTGCACGTATTAGAAGTTGTGTCAGTGAAACCGCCGTCTTGGAGAGATGGTGACGGGAGAGGGGGGTGGGTGAGCGGAAAGCCGTCGGTGGCTCGGCCGGCACACCGTGGGATCGCGGTGCCATCGCCGCCGTCCGTCGCTCTCCCTCGCCCCCCCCTCCTCCTCCTCCTCCTCCCTCCCCCTGGATGGGGGCTCCACACCCCCCCCCCCCCCCCTCAGAGAGCTTATGTAAACTAGCTGTGGAGCTGGGGCAAGCTGGAGCTATTTTTAGCGGCAGCACTGCAGAGCAGTAGCAGGGGGTCACGTGTACAGAGCTGAATCAAAGGGAGTATCCCAGCAATGGACTGTAAACAAAGGAAGGTCAGCAACCAGAAGGTGAGAGGCGACATCAGCTCAGAGAGCGCGCATCGCACGCCGCCATACACGCACCGAAAAATAACAAACGTTTAAAAATCACGCGGTCAACGGGCATGGTCGAGTCTGTCGTCACGACGACGCGTGTTAGTGTAGCGCGTGCGCTTATGGGGGGCCAGAGGTTTCTGAATTCGTACAACAATGAAATCCGTGTGCCGTTATGCATTTCACAGTGTAATAATTACAGTTTCGTATACCTCATGTCTTGGGTAACAGGCGTGTCCTGTCAGTGGTCACCAGTGGATGAAACTGGGGTGCTCCTGTTTGGGGGTCAGAGCTGTTCCTATACTCAAAGTTAATAGATCGACTCTTCTCCCAAATCAGGGCCGACTACGTCATTGAGATTTTCCTATTTTCACACCCATGCGCCGCTAAAGGCTGTGAATAGTTAAAGCAGGTGAAAACTGGAGTATTTTGCATATGAGGCACTTTGCATCCTGGAGGAAACGTTCCTGTTACCTGGCATTTGTGGTCTGGAAAAGGGACTGTACCTAACTGCTCTGTCTCGGCCCCTGTGGAATCAGTCTTTTGGTTAAGAGCGACCAAACAAACTGTTTGGGTCAGTTTCCACACACGACTGGTTTGGCGGCGGGGGGGGGGGGGGGGTTGGTGGCGGTATTATTTTCTGCATTATATTGGAATCTTCTTTTTTTACATTTTACATTGTAATATTCTGGATTGGAATTTTCTGTTTGGACAAAATCCAGAGACAGTTTATGGAAATTTACTTCAGATCCGTCATCACCATAGCTCTCTAGATGTAGCCGTTTCAGTGCCGAGAAGAACTGTCCTGAGCCTGGCTAGGGAGGGCTGCAGTGCCATAAACCCACTGCGGCTACATCAGCAGTTTGTCATTGGGTTAAAGCGTCGCTTTCCGTGCCTTGAATCCTTCCAGAATTTTTACTTCTTGGGTTGGCACTGTCTTTTTTTTCGGGTGTCCCAGCAGTCAAAGTTGGTCCAAGATTAATTTCGGGCCTAGCCTGGCATCCATTTTCTGTCCCACATAATGCCTGCTGTCTCTGCTAGACACAGATTACCCTTTACTCAGATTATCAGTGTTTTAATCCCTACCTTTCTGTAACATTATAACAAATGCATAATATCACCATTTGTGGACTGTTTGAGAAGGGAGGGGATTACTATCTATTATATATATATATATATATATATATATATATATATATAAACATCGAACAAAAAGTTCGGAAATTTGTGTTTGGTAGATTATTTCTCTGTTGTAACAATGCCTCTTGGCAATACATTTTATACCGTTGGAAAGCCTGTTTATTTCCCTTTTAAATGGTGCCCCATTTGTAAGGAACATGCATTTGTGGGATGAGCAGCACAGCTGAGTATGTGAGTATGTGGGTTGCGCCCATGTAAAATTTGCCAGGCTCAACTCAGTATTCCAGAGTGGGTCAAATCCATATGTTCAGGCCAGTAGAATCAGCATAGAAGCAAAAGCCACCTGTGACCAAAATGTTGTGGTAATCTCAGGTTCCTCCACTAAGCAGCCGATAAAGAGGGGGAGGCAGAATACTGAAGATTTATTTACTTGGTTGATCTTGTACTTGGACACAGCTGCTGACCTCCGATTGCAGAACTTTCAGGTGACGTTTGTGATCTTAAAAGGCTTGCATGAATTTACGACGTACACTCATTTGTCAGCGCCCTTCCACAGTCATTCAAAGTCAGGGGCCTTTTTTTAGGGCCGCAGAACGCCGTTCCCCGAGGCTTCCGCCCTCGCGTTCCCAGGGTCCATCGGCCCCGCAGAATGGGGTCTGTGTGGAAGTGGGATCTCCTGTGGGCCCCGGTCTCTTCCCCCTCAGGAGCGGGTCAGCCTCGGATGTGTTTAGCCGCCTGCGCTCCGCGGCACACTGGACTCCCGCTATTGTGTGTGTCCGTGCGCTGCAGGTTTCAGTGCCTTTTAAATAAGGCTCAGGCCAGAGCGGGGGCTTGTGAGGAAGAAAATGAATTCGACCCACGAGCATAAGTTTTTTTTCTTTCTTTTTTTGAATTATTTTAATTGATGGTAGAGGATTGTCGTCAGGGGCAGTGCGCTGTAGTGGTTAGGAAACCGGGCTTGTGAACCCAAGGATTGTGGGCTTAATTCCCGGCTTGAGCACTGCTGCTGCTGAGCCATAAAGGGACATAACCTGCATTGCTTCAGTGAAATATCCAGCTCTGTAAATGGATAGTGCGTTATAGTGCAATCTGTGTTCCTCTAAAGTTGCTCTTGTTAAGAGTATGAATGCAGATATGTAACTTGAGTAACTTTCTTATCAAGGCTAGCGCTGTGTGCGAACCGGAGCCCTATCGATTGCGTCCCGTCTCCTGTGTACTAGCAATTTGTGTCCAGTTTACGGTTTAGTACGGGACGCGCAGTATGCAAAGAATATCCTCCAACTAATATTTTCCAACCGTACAGTTGAAGTGTCGGAAGATGTCCCCCCCCTTTGCACAATGTCACATGTTGTTTTTGTTGTTGCTGCATGAAAACTTCAGGAAAGCTACGCCTTACTTTTAAAGTGAAATCATCACTTTTAAATCGTACTTATGCAAAAAAAAAAAAAAAAGAATGTTCACTTGCTTGAAAAGTATGCTCCCGAATATAATCCCGGAAGTAAGTATATCATCCAGTGGTGATTAAGTACACTCCAAATAATTTAGATTTTGTCGAAGAAACAACTTTCTTGTCCAGTGCACTGAACCAGCATACTCAATAGTATGGAAGGACACTGATTCAGTCACAGCCTAGGTGACAGCTACATCAGAGTTGGCCAATCCAGGTTCAGTAAGTAAAATTCCTCCCCTGTATTTTTTTTCCAATCACCTGCATTTGCTAATTAGCACAATTCTTCGGTTGGGAGGTTGAACTAATTAGTGAAATCAGCTGGCTGAGCTCATGGGTGGAAGAAACACATGGCAGGACTTTTACTTTCTGACTGCTGGATTGTCCACCTCTGATCCACATACTCAGGTGCTTGGGGGTAAAGAAATGCCTTGGGTGGGGTCACATGATCAGGATGGCAGGTGTGTGGTTGTCCGGGCCGACTGTATCCTTACGCAGCGCGGAGAGTTTGCCACTTTTCTGGGTTTCCCCAAAGAAGTGACCTCAATGAACAGAGTCCTCAGACCAACTGCCCCAATTTAGGCACGCCGTTTAGATACAACTTCATCTTTCGCACAGTGAAGGCCTGAATCTGGACCTTCTATCTGCGACTTATTTCTTACTTCTCAAATTTCCTCCAGTACCCCAAATATTTTGTTTCCCGATTGGTTTTGTCCTGTCAAGACTTCATCTAAATAAGCGAGTAGCACCATCTGCTCAGTGAAGCCAGTGTCACCAGAGAAGAGCTGGACACGCCTTGACTTCCATGGGTCCATCAGGCTAGGACTTGGATGCAGTGCTAATTCCGCCTGTAAACCATTGGAGTTTGCTAGACTGTGTCTTTGTGTATGCCAGCTAGTCACAGTAGAATGGCATTGTGGGTATTTATGAATAGCGCACGGACAGGGAGCGGACGCGTATAGCGGACGGACAGGGTGCGGACGCGTATAGCGGACGGACAGGGAGCGGAAACGACGGAACATATTCACTGCGTAGCAACCTCTTTTTATAGACAACATTTTCCATAATTTTTGCGTGCACATTGCAAACAACAATGGCATCATTCAGGGAAGGATATTACAGTACGAAGAAGGTACGCTTGGACACAAAAAACGACTGCTGCGCGGACTTCATGGCAGACATCTGCCAAGGGCGCGCTATGATGTCATGTATGTCTGTGTACGTGGACCCTGCGGACGTGTGTCCGCATACTTTTGTTTTTTGGCAACTGTAAAATGGCCTTATCACAGGTAAAATGGCCCATCTGTCTTATTATGGACTGATCCATCAGCATAAGCTGTGATGTCAGGGCATATTGTACCAACACTTAAGGGTATTTGTACCGTGTACCTGCCCATATGCAAAAAAAACACAAATCGCATTAGCAGCACAAATTGTACAGTGCGTGTAAGAACTGTGTCTGTCCATATACAGTTTAGTTTGATCAGTAAATGACTACGTCTTTGTCCTAATACTGAAATGTTATCATTTTATACACCTTCACAAACCCATCATAACCGTAATCCTGGTTTTCTACAGTCGAAATTTACGTTTCTTTCTATTCCCAGAAAGGTCCCTACACACGTAAAGCATAAATGCTTTTTCTGTAAATATGGCCTGCCTACCAAATCACCCTGCCTGTATCTGCTTATATCTATAAAAATCTCTTAAAGAATAAAAATCCTGCTAACGAATGCATTGCCTAGCATCTAAATCAGAGGTGCGTGCGCACACACACACACACACACACACACACACACACACACACACACACACACACACACACACACACACACACACACACACACAGCCAGAGAGCAGAGACAACTGTAAGACTCCCCACTGTTTAAACTGTAGTTGTACTTGGGGGTGGGAGAGAAAGGGGCGAAGCTGGTATCTGGAAGCGGAGGGAGCCGAGCGTGGCCAAGCTAAGGAAGAGGAGTGGTATCGCGCGACTGCCGAGGTTTCCATGGGAACGCAGCTGCTGAAAGCAGGCAGGGTCAGCGGAAGAGAGCTTCGTTCTGCAGGGAGGATGAGCGCCCTCTGGTGGCAGTCAAGAGATCTGAACTATCACTGCTTTCAGTGTCGGGAACTGGGGGATTCCTGTTTTTCAAAAAATAAATAAAAAAAACACTAAATATGGGTGGGACACATAACTCATTATAATGTGACCTTGTGTACAGGATAGGTTATTATATTTTGCATAGAATGGTAGTGAGAGGTGCGATTTAATGGCCTTGGAGGTCAATATTTCGTATGCTTTGGTTCGACAGTCAGTTTTTTTTGTGATTGTACAGAGTGAATTCAGAGCTAATTATCAGGAAGTTAGGTGCTACACGTTTCTGCTTCTCCTGTAGTAGCCGACATATAGTCCGAATCTTAAAGTAAAGGTTTCCAGAAGAATCTGAGGCCAAATTAAAAGATCATTCATCAGTTTCCTGAATCCTGTGTATTAAACATACACAGGATTCAAGAAACTGATGAATGATCCTTTTTAAAATAAAGTTTTGAGATTTATCTTTTAAATAGTTAAATTAATTCTGTCTATGAATTTTATACACTGATTATCAGGTTAATTTGTGCAGGATTATTTATGACTTTTGTAGGTTTAAAAACAGTATATGAACTGAGACAAGCGTCAGAACAAATGGTTTCAGTAATGTGGATTACTTTGTGTTGCAGCAGACTAAACACTTGTTAATGTTGCTTTAAACCCCATAAAATGGAACACATAAGTTATTTAGTTTATTGGTCGGCCTAATAATTGGCGTTGACTGGGAGTTGTAATCCCCGCACGTCACCGAAGGAGAATCAACGGTATTTATGGGAAATGGACATTTTGGATGGACATTTATGAAAATGACCATCAGTAACGCGGTGTTATGACATAACACGTGCCTTCCAGAACAGCGTTCCAGTTCTCCGCTGCGGTTTTCAAAACCACGACTGCTTAATGTATGTTTTGAACTATTTATTCCTTCAGCTGAGCTAGAGCAGGTACGATTGTTTATACGATTTTGGTTTGTATAATCATGCTTTTAGGAGGGTATCCATTCTCTGGGTTATATTTAGAAGGCTCCTCTCCAGCTGTGGACGAATATATCTTTTTTTTGAGATGCGTATTTAAATCTGTTTAATGTTTCTGTCAGGTCGTTAAATAGTTCAGGCTTCCTCGTATAAACTCCGTCTCTTGACTCGGGCCCGCGGAGTGAAAGGGGGAACACGAAGAAGCTCCGCTCCGCTGTCACAGTGACAATTCCTAGATAGATTTTCAGGTAGTAAATGAACACTATTTTAGTTCTTAGCACGAGCGAATGTAGATTGTTATGCCGAGGCCCGCTAATGGCGCTCAATGGACGAGAATCGGTGAGCGGCTCAACGTTCCAATTTTACATACCTTCATATCGGAGGGTTTTAAAACGGCAGAGAGGAGACTTTCCTTTTCTTTCACACCAAACCGGATAAGGGCGATGTTCCTCTGCCTGCTCTACTTCAAATCATTGTGGCGAATTTTAAAAAGAAGAAAAAACTGTTTTATATTTAGCTATAAAACATCTTTTTTTGCTTTCAGCCAAGTATTAAATGTAAAAACATTGTTTGGGGAAAACCGATTAAACATAAATTAACAGGTTTACAGTTTAGTTTTACTAAACTAAATGGGTTTAACTTTGTCCATGTTTTTTTTTTTTAAGAAAACACTTCTGTCCAATGAGAGGGACTCATTAGCCAACCCTTTAAAATTATATATATTTTTTTAAACCCCTAAGAAATGTCCTGTGCTCCATGTTAAATTAACCTTGTCACATTGTTGCTGCTTTACGTGCCTATCGAAGGCCCATCGCTTATTCAAAATACACAAGTGAACACAACAGAACTCCTAACCAGCACCCAACATCAAACGTATCCATGGACCTCTGTCTGGTTCAGTGTGAAAGTTTTCCACCATCACCAGAGCTTGCATATGGCAGGAGATTCATGAGTTCTGTGCATCAGAACACCAGAGATGCACAAAGTTAGCCACTCTACATTGGAACACATTGGTATTTATAATTTTTTTTTTAATTACATAAGTAGTATTGTGCTACGTCCGTTATTGAAAAGGCTGTGCAGTCACTAGCGGGTTGGGGGGGCGCACGTGGGCATGATCAGACCCCACGGCTGTATTCCCCCCCCCCCCGGCAGTACCAGCGAGTTGTCCTGCTCTCACACAGCTCGGCCTCATCAGGCCTACATTGAGAAGTGTTTAGAGTAACGGGTTTGGGATGCGGCAGAGGCCAGTCGTACATTGTGGGCCCCCGGCAGGGCCGCCTCGTTTCCACGGGGGGTTGCGGTTAACCTGGAAACCCAGCGTGACCCTAAAACCAGAGGCGGGGTCACACTGGGGCAGCGACACGAGAGCTACCCATCTCCTCTCTCTCTCCTTGCTCTCACTCACTCTGTCTCACTCGCTCTCGCGCTCTCTCTCTCTCTCGCTCTCGCGCTCTCTCTCACTCACCCCCTTGTCGGTGCACACCAGCCCTTCCTACAGTCGCTGGGCCGTGCCGCCACTGGTCCTCCTGCCTTCTGACAGTGACAAATTGAAGTCTTATGTAATCGGGCACATGGAGACGGACAGAAATAGCTTGGCCTGTGATAGCCTGCCCTCTGCTGGCGCAACGCTCCACGCATCACAAAATGGCTCCACTGGAGTCGCTGGGCCGGAGACCGCCCCAGGGGGGCGCTTCAGACACCATTCAAGCTTTTGACGCCGTGTGTATCTGATATACAACCCCATCCGTCCCCACCCCATCTCTACAGAGATGTGCTCGGCCACTGCCGTGATCACTGAGGGTCTGTGATGTCATATTCCTTTTCTGAGCAGATTCTGTTTACTTGCACATTTTAGACCGTCTCTTGGTTTAAACTGCTCGACGTTTACCGGAGGGGTTTTGTCGTCAAGGTTACAGTAGCACTATTCCATCCGGGATTGAAACCCACGCCCTGCGAGCCCGGAGGGCCTTCAGACAGCGTGTGGCAGGATATCGGCCTTCTTTCAGACCTGCTTCTCTGCTGGTCCCGTAGCCTGATGTGGGCCCAGGCGGCAGAGACAGCCATATGGCGTCGCTCCGCTGAATCTCGGTGCTGTCGCTCTGCAGGCTAAAGCCAGGGTGCTCCACCCACTGCACCCACGTGAGCCGGGGTTTGGAGCTTGACCACAGCCGTGGGAGTGCCGTGGGATTTATTTTAATGACTGTGCTGAAACTGTCTCCTCCTACATCACAGCGTCCCCATCACTGCCCCGTGATGTTCCGCAGGGATATCGCGTATCCAGCAGACCCTCCCGGGCCAAACGCAATCGATATACGCAGTAGTTTCGATGGGCCTTTTCCGTCCTGGCTGGTATCGGAAAAACATTCACGCGACACTGTGAAACGTGTTGCCGCGACGTCTACCCTTTCCATCCGTTTATGTGGTTGTTATGAAGAATGATGCCGGGACTTTTTTTTGGGTCGCCTGGTGTACGTGTGCGGTCGTTGCGCTCTGTTGTTCAGTGTATTGGCACTGAGCACTGTAGTTACAGAAGACTGTTGTAATGTAATGCTGTCTCTGCGTAGACTGTCTAAGTGTTGCTGAAATGGCTGACGGCCCTCTGTGTTCTATCCTCCCCGCAGCTTTTTGGACAAAATCGACACCGTAGGCAGCGATGACTACACACCAACAGATCAGGTAAAGTTGTTTCCTTAAAATGTTTGCATTTGTAAGAAAAGCACGTTATTGATTTCGTATCTGATGTACGAGCCGCTGTTGTTTGAATGTATGAATTTGGACTTGATGTGCAGAAGAAGGCTGAGGCCGAAACGTTCACGTTCATACATTGTTTTGATGCAATAAATGGAATAAGAGTGTGGTCTACCGGATATTTTTCAATTGTATTATTCTTTAGACTATGTACCATCTCAATGGCTCTTGAGATTTTTTTTTTTTTATATCTGATGTACTGGCAATTTGGTTATTTATACTTTCGGTCTATTTTGATGTCTTAACATTTTTTTCGCAAGGGACAAATTGCACAACAGACCACGACTGCAGTCTGAAGAATAATCAGTTGTTAATCAGCTATCAGAAATCACTCATTTACCATGCATGGGCTATGTCATGAAGGCTTGAAACGGATTTCAAGCGTCAGATG